>JAPYYZ010000190.1:0-24221 GCA_030522705.1 Eretmocerus eremicus | reverse complement strand
GCTTTCGATGCTGGTATGCCGAAAAAATATTTGATGTAATATGTTGCTGCACACGTGTGTCTTACGTGCTCACCATCACGGGTGTACAGCAACTTGAGTTCCGGAAGATGAAGCTGGAAGATGATCCATGGAGACACTTTGGAACTAGAGTGGCAAATCCATACACGCAACAATTCTCAAACTTTTGTATTGGTTGGTCATCAAATATTCGTGGTCTTCAAAGATTATCCCACAGAAATCGAGGTATCTAAATCTTTGGTGCTTCCAACAATGTCGATTTTGGTATCTTGGGTACTGGTAGTGGGAATGGGCATGATAATATCTTGGGCACGGACTGGTGGGAGTGTCCAATACAATCGATTCTGTGCGGATGGATTTCGATGGCACAAATATCTAGTCCGATCATCAAGCAAGAAGTCAGATCTGTGGGATACCGATCTTGGTGAGAATTATTCATCTTCTGCTTGAAGAACCTTCTCGTATTTGGTGCAGATATGTGTTACCACTCTAAATTGTAAGTGTTTGATCAAATACTCAAAAACTGGCTCTTTTTGAGTGTCATTTTAGTTGTGGGTTATCAATTTCCTTAGCACATGCGTTAGTTTTTGATTTCCAAACAAATTTTGTTAGATAGCCAACAAAATTGCTCCTTCTTCTCGTCCATCGCAGAGACTATTCTGATCTTTCAAAACTGGAGCTGTAATGATTGAGAATATGAAGCCAGCGAAATTTTGCCTCAAAGTATCTGCGACTCTGACCTCAAGGCATCAGATCTTTCTCTCAAATAGACCAGTATGACGTAATTCAGTTGGCTATCAAATAAAGTAAGGTTTCGAGTTCAAACATGAGTGCGCAAAGCATTGTTGCTATATCAATCATATCACTCATAAAAGTTGTCATCTTTCAATACAAGTCTTTTCCACGAAGCCCATTGAAATGGATTAGCAAGCTGGGCATTTTAGTGAAACAAACATTTTGGCGAAAATCGTCATTGGGAGGTGCTTTCATGGACCAGACTTTCCCCTCACGTGACCTACTATACGCACCACGAGTAATTTACACATGAGTATACGCCAGCGAAAATCACTACGCTCCTACAATACTGTTTTCAGTAGGCAATACGTATCATGATGAAAAAACCTTCTACCAAAGCAGTTGAACTATTTCTGACTAGTTTAGAATTGAACCGTAAAGTTTGTTCATTAGAGAGCAATACTCCGAATCCCGGAAACTACTCGGAGGATCTCGTCGGAAGGTCAATCGAAGCATCACGCGCGGCAATGAGATATTCTCGCGCAATCCCTTCGATTACAAAGACCTCCAGGAGACGATTGAAATCAGTTCGAGCAGCTCTCTCACTCGCGGATTGAAAATTCTCGGAGAGCGCATTCGATGAGGCAATCGGCGCACTTTAACGCTCCATTGTGCGCTCGCGATCTGAGTCGCGGATGATGTGACTGGTGCCGTTGATTCTGCGCTGCCCCATTGCGCTGCTCTCTCTCTCTCGCATCGAGACCATGTGCAATCCTCTCCTCGATTCTCGCGCGTTTTCGCATGGGCGCGTGAGCCCATATAAGCCGCAGCCAACACATAACATAATGGTCCGAGGCACTTTCGCCTCGCAATGAGGCACTCGCTCACCTCATCGCTTCCACCATA
This sequence comes from Eretmocerus eremicus, assembly GCA_030522705.1. Taxonomy (NCBI): domain Eukaryota; kingdom Metazoa; phylum Arthropoda; class Insecta; order Hymenoptera; family Aphelinidae; genus Eretmocerus; species Eretmocerus eremicus. Next base: position 22,562 of record JAPYYZ010000190.1, on the reverse strand, counting down.
CGCAAACTCGCACACTTGAGCATTCGTGAGTGGATGTGTGAGGAGATGTATCTACTCAGAGGCGTACTTTGACGTGTTCGCGGACACGCGATTCATCGCTTGGGTATAGCGTCACGCGGAAATTTTCAAATAGCCCGCGCTACGGCCAATCCATCTCCGCCACCGCACGTACGTGTCGATTTGCTCGAGATCGCTTGGATTCCGGGGAGGATGCGTGGGATGGAAATAGCGGAGTATTTGTGCGATAAATGAGACCGAAATTTCTTGCTGTGGAGAGCTCGCATTCTTGAAGTTTTTGTATAGAGTCATTTGCATTCGCCGTCCATACAATGTGGTGCCCAAGTTTTAATCAATGTCAACCTTACATCTGAAGCATTTTCATTCCACTAGTCTCATTTTCAAACTCTTTCTCTTCATTTGATGGAATCGATTTGCTCAGCAGCTAATTCCTTCAAATCTCATGAACGAGTTTCTTCTGATCGGAATATCTTTCTTGGGTGAAAAATGACGGAAAAGAGCCAAGTTGAAATTTGTAAATATCTAAGATTTTGACTTTTTGCATGATTTGATACCTGATCATGTGCTAATTTTGCTTTCTTTGAGCCCGAGCGAAGTCGACAGAATTTTTTCAGATATTCCTAGTGCGCGCAAAGAAAAAAATCGCCAAGTGCTGAAAAGCAATTATTCCCTATATCATAGTAGTGGACGGACTAAAATTGATATATACAAACCCTTTCATTCTCTAACTCTTCCAATTCGATGAGGGTTGAAGCGATTTTATCTCAAAGATCGAAGTTCACCTTCAAAACTGCATTCTTGTGTCAAATGGTCAATGATCTAAATTGATTTCTCAAGACGGGAGTTATGAAAAGTACAACACGCCCCGTACATTAAAATACATACACAATTCATCTCATTGTAGCGCAGGACATCGCAACTCTTACTTTCTAACTGGTTTTTCGAAAGTATAAGCATCATGGCTTGCTTGGAGCGTGTGTTCTGGAGTTTATAATTCAATAAAAGATTATGAAATTTCAACAAGATAACGAAAAAAATCGAGACCAATGCCTTTAGCTCACGCGGGAGCGCACGGAAGATTGCGTAATTTGGTCAAAGTTATGTCTGGTTTTCACGCAACTCATGTTGCAGAGCATGAAAAAATAAAAAAATCAATCAGATTCCGAATCGCTATGGACACGAAAGCTGAGTTCATAATGTGAAGAACTCACATACACTCATAGAGGAGAAAGTACGTGATGCGTGGTATTCTTGTCAATATATGGAAGTGTATTAAAATTCCAGTATGCCGAAAAAATCCTTACGGAGTAAGATTCAAAAACAACCGAGTGAGTAAGATGGAGTCGGAGGAAATCATCCAAATGTAAAGGTGAATTGATGTGGGTCAGTCAGTAAGGAATACAAGAGAGAAAGAGCTCCACACATCTTGGAAGAATTTGTTCTAATCTCATGCAGAAATTGTGTATGTCGAGGGTGCTTACAAAATCTAAATATTTCCACTGTGTGCTAGCATAGTTTGAAAAAACCCATCTCACCCGTGCATGAATGAGTATGTGACCAAATAAAACTGAAGATTTGTGCGTCACGATTTGAGTAAACTCATGCGACGGGAACTCGACCAAATGGAGCATCCCCGAGTCTCGTCGGATTGGTATTCAAGGATCACCTTTTCCTCTCCTCATTTTCCAGGTATTCAGTATTTCATGTAGAGTCCTTGTTTCAATCCAAAAGATGGAGAATTCGAAAACGTTCGATCACTCCAAATTCTCGGAAACTGAACATACTCTCATTTTTTCCAACTTACACATTTTTTGTACACTTCAGAACCATTTTCTTAGGAATTCTCACTTTGATAACATAGGGCGATTAAACATTTGATCATGGTGTACCCAATTCTCACTATCTTATCTTTTATAGCTAAATTTTACTTGAGAATTTTGATTGTTTATTTCAATTATTCGTATAAGGGTGTATTTTGAGATTGAACCATTTATTAATCGCAATCAAAATTGAGGATTCATGTCATCTCATGAAGGAAGCTCCAAACCTCGAATCTGGATTCTGAATTTGTAGTTGACTCTGTTCCCCAAGGAATGGCGATAGTAGTGATCATGTCAGGAGTGCGAATTATATATTGCATCATTATCAGAAATCTTATCAATTCCGAAACTTGATCGAGATTTTCTCTGGTAATAATCGTCTACGATCACACTGATCCCCTACAAACCAAAACATGCCCACATTTTCACACGATCCGAGAGTGCTTTGAATTGAATCTGATTGGCTTTATCTGCGAGACCATCCATCACGAAATTATGTAGAGCAATCAGACCTTGTCTTTCACCACCTTTACCGATTTCCAACCCCTTCATCAATTTCAATTGGTCGTTTGAAAATAATTTTCCGAATTTGCATGTTTCAGAGATTGTGGGGTAGCGGCATGGCTAAGGAGGTGAAAGGACCATTGCGAGTAGTCCACCGATTCGTAGACATGCCCAAGCAGAATGCCAGTTTCTACAATACGACCACCCAGAAGGTCGAGGAGGTAATTGTTTCTTTTGCACGCCGCATGACTTGGGTGTTTGTGGGCCTGGTTACTGGCGCTCCCGCCGTTTCCCCGGTCGTTTCCTTCGACATCCGTCTCGCTCGTCCATTCTTTTTTATCCCCCTCTAACCTTGTATCTCAGCAGCCGATCGCGGCTTGTGTGGGTGATGAAACCTCTTATCCTCGAGCCGATTATCGTGGCAAGGTCGGGACCGATTTGTTGATCATTCCATCTAATCAGATGGATGTTGAAATTGCGTTTGAGAACCAGATCGGCGAGAGTAAATTTTGACGTGACGACAGTCACTCATTGTTCACGGTGCTGATTTTACACAGCAATTGAGAGGTCAGGTTTGGTGAAATGAACAGATCATTTGGGAGATCGTGATTTCCCACGGCTACGTCGTGAGATACTTGCCATGCGTACCAAAATCTCGGCAAACGACAGGTTTTGTCATTAATGTCTTTTGCGGGTCTGCAATAGGACATTCATTATTTAATGAATATCTTGAAAGCTGGCTCACGCAGTATCCCAATATCAACAGTTTTTTTCTATCACAACCCTACGGGAATGAAATACAGTATTGCACAATGTTCCTTCGATCGATATCCACTAACCTTTCCGAATAAGTATGAACTATATCACTTCTGACGAAATGCATGACTTACACGATAACAATTGTTTGAAGCAGATGTAGAGTGAGAATTTGCTTTCTCTCTAACTCGTTCACTCCATTTGGAGTGAGATGTCTCATAGCAAATAAACATTCAGGCTTAGCTCTCATGTAGACAATATGCATAGTAGTATGGGATGCATGAAATGACGTCTGCCTGGACAGAACACCATCAATCTCGTTCTCACCGTTTCAATTTTGAAATTTTCAAAATTTTTATTCCGACATGTAAACTCATTTCCAACCCCCTAACTCACGAGTCAGTGAACATACGTAAACAAGTCCAAAGTTTCAAAATCGATTCTCTTCGACCCTGAGTTGAAAAGTCTGACAGTGACGTATAAATGTTGAATTTTCCAAACAATATATTCATCCACAAACTTTCTCCATGTTTGCAGTTTTAGAACTAACGGAAACGTCGGCAGTATGATTTCAAATGTTGTTACTTTTGAGGAGAGATTCAATGTAACTCCAATAATCAACTCCCCCAAAAGGAAGACGATTAACTGTGAAAAAGTATTTGCTGAATTATCATAAACTCTTCCACTAGCTGATTGCTTTTGAATATCTGAAACACATTTCCTCATATCCCCAACGCAGACCTTATATTGTCCGATTTAATATTTCGCGTGACGTCGTTTGAAAATAATGTCTGATTAGTAAAAAATCATCCAAATGTTCTCCGATTTTTTTGTGTATACTAAATGGCTGAAAATAGATATTCTCCATTCCTCGTGAGGAAGAGTATACACTGTGGTGGACTGGTTAACTTGCTTTGCTTTTGTTTCCCTCTTGGATAGAATAATACTTATGCTAATAATTTTTCCTCTTCCCAGATATCGTCTGGCCCTTTGAATCGCTGTACATTTCTCAATCAAATGGCTGTTAGTGACCGGTTACCACTTCTGTTTCTGTAGTGATCAAGATAAGCATCCATCGTACAAAGGAGTGCATTGTCTGCTTGGCGCGTGACTGTCCGTTCCAAGTTTCGAATCAGTTTCAGATGATTCATTACAATTATGATCGCCACCTTAGGAAAGGCAATACCAGCCTACGCTGAGCCCCGTTACAGTTCTCAACAACCATTCAAGGATATACTTTCAACATCTTTCCATCGCTAATCATTTCCGTCTAAAAGGCGAACAAATTCATGTTGCTCACAATGCAGTATTTGTTGATTGACTTCTTTTTCCAGTCATCGAGTTTTTCTCATTCAAAGTTCTCATATATTAGATTAGATCACTTGTCCTACATCTTATACTTACCGCTTTTTTGCAAAGTGACTACGCTAGGTGAAAGAGCCTTATGCTTTCTATCCTTTAGCATAGGATTGTTGGCATCGCGTGCCGGACCATGAAATCAGAAGAATCTATTGTCTTTACCCACGGAAAACATCGATATGATATCATTTTGGATATGCAACAAGATTATTTCTGGGAAACAAGGATCTTCGATCATTTGTTGTTCGATTTCCATGTTAAATCATATCGTTCCTTAATTTCTCAAGAACCTTCGAGTGTACTCACTACAAATCTATCTCGAATATGGAATTAATGTGGTTTTGAACCTCACAAGGAATATTAATCGTTTGCTTCCACTTATCTTTCAGTAATGAGCTAACAGTAATCTCCAGAGGATTCTAGCTCTGCCAAACACTACTCAGAACTCTAACGTGTGGTACAAATTTAACTACACAGTGGAAGAGTGTCAGATGGAAACTTTGTCGAATCACAAGGATCCAAATTTATTGTGCTCCCATTCATTATTGATTTTGCTCAAACCTGAAGAGAGACCTAACCTCAAACATTCGATAAGCTCTCATAATCCATTCTAGGACGACTGATTGTAGAATCATTATAGAACCACATTCTCCGGAAAAATTCAAACAGAAATTTCTGATCGATTATCTTCTATTTACGATTATTACCATCTAATGACGGCACAATCTGGAGCATTTTAGGTGCAGCAAGTCCCTGCGTGCTTTTTACTTAATTGGTCAAACTGTCCAGTTTGAACAAAGCGTTAAATCCTTCTGACGGTGCTGCGTCATTGATAATTTTCTAGGTGCATGGCTGCCTGCCAGCGATGGGTTACAGTTTCGCTGCTGGAACGACGGATGGTCCGGGCTCGTTTGCCTTCGAGCAAGGCACAACGACGTCGAACCCGTTTTGGAATACAGTACGAAACTTTCTGGCTAAGCCTACTGCCAACGACATTCGCTGTCATGCTGCTAAGCCCATTCTCCTGGCAACGGGTCGTGTGAGTATCCACTTCGCTAACCATGACGATTACATTCAATGCAGTAGTATGTGTGTACCCTTTTGCTGGATACATACCCTCTTCGTTTGCGAGAAAGTTTCCTAAACTGAGTCCGACAGTGAGATATTGGATATTGGATAGAAACTCCATTCTGTTCTCGTATCAGCAAAAAGTACACGGGTGTCTGCGCCATATTATAAACGCTGGAAAAATTTCTATAGATTCAACCCGACCAGGAATTTGATATTACGGAAGTCCATAACAGACGCAACGGCTTATGTAATACGGTCAACTCTGGTATTTTCATGAAAATATTCAGAAATGGTTGACAATATAGAACTATAAAAATGTGATGTCAAAGTCCTTCTTGGTAAACGAATGCATTGATTAAACTCACAACATCCAAAATGGTCTCCCTTTACATCACTCTGTTGAGTAGACCTAGGTGCGGAGAGCATACATTCTCATACGCTCATTAATCGAAAAGAAATATGCTAAGTTTGCTTGACCAACATCGAGTGTCTCATTCTCAGTGATCTTTGTGAGGGTTAGGAATTTTAATCGCGTGCAAGTGCCATAAGAGCACTGGTTACGTCAAAAGCGTGCAGCGTCCCTGTGGGCATTAAATGAGCTCGCTGACAATAATTCCATCCCAACTTGGCAAGCTCGTGCAGGACACAAGAATCGCTGAAAACCGATTGGTCACCGCACAGGGTGAAATCGCTAGGTATCTTGAGAGGTCATTTCACAAGCAGACTCTCTTGGAAATCAATGGTTTCGCATTCGTCGGAGGGAGCATATCCTTAATGAGGGGCAGAGTTATTCAGACTGTATGCAAGGCGGAGTGAATGCGATGGTTGCTCTGCTTTATGCTTTGCAATCACAGTGTGCTCTCGGCAGGATCATTAATTTTATCCCATGAACAAAGAAACAGGAATGTTATCTCACGGGTAACATTGTTTCAAGAGGCTGACTGAAACGTGTGTGTTATAAGACTTTGACTGGTTGCCAAAACACCCACAACAATGTCGGTACACAATGTTTTGAGTTTTTATAGCGAAAATCTGAATGGTGAGAGACCTGCAATCTCATATAGACATCAGCTGAGAGACAAGTCCAACTGAAAAAAGGGAAATTTGTTTCTTCTCCCAATATTTTTCAAATCAAGTTAATTTGAAAGTTTCAAAGAATCGCCTATGTAAGCCATCGACTTCATGATTGTGATTCCATTATGCTTTTGACGAATGCACGAGTTCCAGTAAGATCTTGGAATATGCTGGATGTACTGATGAATGAAAGACAAGAACAAGAATGTATAGGTATTGTATGTTATGACCGTTTAACGCTGATTCGACGTCATTAAGTGATAGTCAAGGTGTCTAAGAAAAACCTGGGAATCATTGTAATAATCGATTTGAGAGCGAGCTCTTTCATCTTCGGCAAACCATGGAGTTCTCAAGAAACTTTGCTTGAAAATTCACACGCCGTTGTATATCTTCGTAAATCTCTCTCGTTGTGTATGATTTGAGTCTGATGACTTCTCCACCCGCGAGTTACAAATTTAAATTTCTTGTAAGTCGCAGAATAACATTTACCGTCTGGATTCTGAAATACCTGGTTCTTTCGCTTTCCTTTCTATCCCTCGAGAGCTTGATTTCATTTCGATAACAAGGTGAATCCGAAGCATCTCTCTTGAATTCTTTCAATTGGACTAATCTAATGGCGAAGTCGCTGATACGGAAATGTCATTCCCTAATATGACTTGCTTTCATGGTTTCACAGACAGAGATAATATTTTTTTTCACTTAAATGTTCTCAAAACAGGAACTTGCACAGGAAACTGATGGGCGCGGTTCTGGAAAACCACATTGTTGTTTCTATGACTGACGAACCTAAATTTCCCAAGAAATTCCTCGAGTCTGATCAAGTAGTTATCCTGATAACCAATCTCTTCTTTGTGCAAATCAGTAAGATTTACTGATAGATCTGTCTTGACAAATCAAACCAGTGTATATAGACTGACGGATTGATGTATGCATGTTATGGCGATTCCATGTGCCTTGATGAAAATAAGCTTCAATTTTATCGATCAACCGGGAGACAATCAAGAGCCTTCGTCATCGATGAGCGTGTGGGGTTAATGAGAGAAATTGATGTATCAGTCTAAGCCGCAACACTGACGAAACGGAAAGAATCTTTGCTAGGTCATTGAAGGTCACGATTGGGTCGATGAGTTACATGATTTTAATGGTGAATCAGTAAAGGTAGATGGTAACTTCCTTGGAACAATGGAATTGAATGCACGATTGTGAAGATCAAGCTTTTGCTCAGTGAATATTCTTCACATATATTCATACAGCTAACCACTGTCCATTAGGGGAGAAAATAACGATCGTAGGAAGCATGCTGAAGACTCATGGTCATACGTGGATCATATGGGCACTTGTACTACGAGGGAGGAAGTGCGTGAAGCTCGTAAAGCAACTTCGAAATGAAACTGCGAGACATTAATAGCAGTGTATTCCCATTTCTATAACTTCCTAGTGGAGTTTCAGACTAAGTTCATATAATCTAACGAGAGAAATTTGATGCAGATGGTCTTGCCGTATGAGTGGCAGCCGAAGATCGTCGCAACGCAAGTGGCTCTCATAGGGAACGTTGTCATAGCCGGGGTTCCCGGTGAGTTTACGACTATGTCCGGTAGAAGACTGCGAAATGCCGTAAAAGTCGCTGTTGCCGAGGCGGACAAATCCTTCGGTGATGTTGACGTTATTGTTGCTGGACTCTGCAATACCTACAGCGATTACATCACTACTCCTGAGGAATACCAAGTAATCCCTTCTTCATGCATGTCTTTAAGTAGAAGATTCATTTAGAACAGCTCTCAAGTAATTTTCAACAAATTTGTGGTGGATATCCTTCATTGACGCAGAATTTCCAATTCGCCTCTTATTTGCGACAAACTTGACTATTTTCGTTATCGGCTTTCAATGATCTGAAATGTCCCTATATAAGCTGTGGAGTGGGAGCTAGTCCGAAATTTCCACTCACAGCACTCACAATATTGATGCACTTTTATCGTGATGAGGCAAATGATTCCGGAGAGATATTTATGTAATCATAATCATCTGCTGTTTTCGAGAAAACCTTTGATTTTCAAGCATACTTAACTTGATTTCTATGAACCCGTAATGGTCCCACCTCGTAGCAGAAACATAATGGTCAGAAGAGGTTCCACGTGTTCCCATTCTCACGCCCGTCAATATATTAACCAGAACCTTCAAGTGCCTATTATATTGGCATCTCGTTCACAGCGTCTAAAAGCTTCCATCCGGTTTCCAAATGATTTTATCGTAGAAACCCCTGAGACGTAATCCAGAACTACGTTGGGACTTTTGAGCCCCCAGTAGCCATCGTGGGTCAATCGAACTTTTCATTTGCAAGGCGTGTACCGAATTTTGGAATACTTTGGCCAGGAATGGGTTTGGTTGTATGTACATTAGGGTGTCCGTTATTTTCCAACTTTTCTGATCGTTACAGGCACCCACTATGGCTCTTTTATATGCCAAAAAAGTAATTTAGATTTTTTTGGGGATTCTTTGAAGGCTTTCTAACGGTGCTCTTAGAGGCAGCCTGTTTCCCATTTGAATAACACGGAATAATCCGTCTGAAATAGAACGAGTCTTGGAGATCCATTACGAGCCAAATGAACTCCTGGAATGTCCAAAGATATAATTTATCACGCAAAAGTTCACGCTGAATCCAGATCCGGACTCAAATTTGCAAGAAATAGCGCCCAAGTACTCTAAATTGCAACTTTCAATTCTTCCAAGTAATTGCGGTAATTGCTAATTACCTCACTCACGTATAATTTTGGGGTATTGTAATCTAGCACAATCTATTGCTGACGAAATTTTCTTTTGAATGACCCTTGACATAACTCGATTTGGTGCATTTACGTCGAAGATAGAGCTATTTCATGGAATGAAAAAAATCTAGCCAGGTTTAAGGTGTCAGATGGCAGTTTGAAGTATCAGGTACTGAGTCAGGTAATCATCTTCAAATCTGACATGTTTCTCCATCTTTCTCCAAATAGCTCTATTTTCGACGTAAATCCACCAAATCGACTTCTGTAAGGGGTCATTTTAAAAGAGATTATACCAGCTATCGATTGCGTTATTTGACAAGACCTAGAAATTGTGGGCCAGTGGGGTCATAAACAATTACCGCAAGTACTTGAAATAATTGAAAATTGCAACTTAGAGTACTTAGGATGCGATTTACCGCAGACCTGAGGCCAGATCCTGATTCAGCGGGAAATTTTGCGTGAGAAATGGTATCTTCGAATATTACAGTCGTTTATTTGGCTCGTAACGAGTCTCTGAGATCCGTTGTCCTATTTCAGGCGGATTATTCCATGTTATTCAAATAGGAAAGTGGGTACATGTAGGGGCACTCTTAGGAAGCCTCAAAAAAATCACAAAAAAATTTCTCAATGACCCTGGTAGAAACGCGAGAATGAAATGGTCAAAAACTAGCCATGAATAACTGATTTCTGGTCAGTGAGACCAGAAACTGCCCGGTTTTGGCACATTCCTGGCCATTTTTATTTCCATTTCCTACCAGGGCATATTTTCGGCATATGGAAGAGATTTAAGGGGCGCCCGTAGCGATCAAAAAAGTTCGGGAATGGACACCCTAATGTACATGTAACTTTTCACCGGAATGAGTCCCTGTCCAAAACACTCGAGATTTGGACTGCATGAAATCGAATGTCCATTCTTGGTATTTTTGTGTATTCCTTATGGGTGCAAAAGGTTTTAAAAGAGATCTCAAGCTCTGAATTCTTTATTTAAGATCCAGAGGTACGAAGGAGCCTCAACAATATATGGACCTCACACGTTGACCATATACTTGAAACAATATGCAGAACTTGCCAAACATGCTGTTTTAGTAAGTATCCTTATCTTATTTGTAAATGGGCCATTTGAGAGCTTTTCTGTAACATCCAGCACATCCTCTATTTCAAAAGCTCAAAAAAAAAGGGAGTGAACATTGTTCTAAGATTCCAATTCGGGACTCGAATGCTATCTATGGATCTATAAAGTTCTCTTACTTATAAATTTTCTTGCATCTGGACATTACGGTCTCAAAACTCACCATCTTCCTGAACCATCTAAATGATGTTATCCTTCAAAATTCTGTAATCATTTTTTGAGGTCTTTGAACAATCCGATTTTTAACAGTTTTTGAAAATTTTCTTATACGTCTGTGAGTGACTTGCGGGGTCTCCGATAATTTACATCGTGACGTCCATAGTGTGACGTCAACTGATCAGATCAACGCTATGATTCCCGACAGTTCTGCTGACAGACAAAAGTGTAGTCATGAATCGAAACAGGTCCAATATTTAATTCATGAAATTTTTATCGTGACTCATAAGTGCACCACGAGGGGTGCAAAGGCTGGATACATCACAGACGTCATCGACGGCGTATATGAAAAATACATATCTAGATAGATTAAGCGATTTGTTCTTGTCAATTTTTCAGAATGAATCAGTTGAATCCGGCCCAAACCCACCGAATCTATCAAAGCAGAAATTGATCAGTTTGGTAACGCCTGTTCTCTACGATTCTCCAAAGTGGGGCAAAGAGTTTGGTGACTGTATCAAACAACCTCCACGTATTGCTCGTCCCGGTGATATCGTTAGCGCCAGATTCGTGAGTTTCTTTTATTTTCCTTTATTGTTAATCTTTTATTCCCTTCCTTCCACAAATTACGCTATCTATTGAGATCCAATCTCCGGAAGTGAACTCTCACCCCGCGCCACGCCGCTCGCCACCCAACTCTCCAAGATGGCGCCGATCGGACCGGAGAAGTGTAGGCCAGCGGCGGTGTGCGGGGTGAGACTTCTCCTCCGAAGGTTAGACCCCAATACCCAATCTTACTGTTTCATCCAATTGGACGTAGTTGAACAAGAGTTTTACAAGCTCTTTGTTGGAGATTATTATCAATTAGAATCGACACTCAACAATGATAGTAACTCTCTAGCATAGAATTTTTGTATAATACCATAGTACCTACCCAATCCTGATAAGTCTTCATCTACGTGAACTTTACGGCATCTTTGTCTATTCATAGTTCTTCAGGTATAACACTCGTCTATGAACTCATAAACTTTTAAGAACAAACAGATCACTCCATATAAATATATACAGCAATTACGTTAGGATTTACAATGAACATAATCAACAGGATCTTAAATCGTGCTATTATTAGCTTCTTCCATGTTACACCATTCACGTTGTATAATTTGTTATGCGTCGAAGGAAGACTGAGCTTATACACAGGTGCACCAACTCGACCCAATCGAACGCAGGAGATTTATGAAACTTTCCATTCCATATGTGTACGTACTCATGATATATGATGCGCGTATCCAAGTTGCGAACGTGCGAGATGAGCGGAAGCCACATATGCTTGTTTCGCGAGATCTCGTTGTCGGGCGCCCGTCTCTCCCACGCGATTCCCTTAATTTAGACATTCCTCACTAGCAAAGATACGAGGTATACGTGTATCTAGCTTGCGGTCTCGTGCCATCCCGGAAAATGTTACGACTTTTGAGAATTAAAAAGCCCTATCTCGATTTGTGAGGAGAATAAAGAGACCCATCTTGAGTCGGGAACAAATAAAAAGCTCTCTCTCAGAAATCTGCTTGAAAATTCCTATCTTCAATTTGAAAAATTAAGAGCCCTATCTCAGAAAATTTACCTAAGAAAACTCGATCTGGGGAAGTTTGTGTAAAGAAGCATCATCTCAAGAAATTTTGGTAAATATGCCCTATCTCTTAAAATCTGGGTGAAAAAACTCTATCTCGGGATGTGTGGGTAAAAGAGCCCTATCTCAGGAAGTTTGGGTACAAAAGCCTTATCTGAGGACGTTTATGTCAAAGATTATGATCTAAAATATTTGAGAAAGAGGGCTGAATTTCGAACTGGCTAGGAAAAAAATTTGCAGATGGACCGTAGTAGCAAAGTCGAATAGAGATAAGTAGTGTTGAGTAGGGTTCACAATAGGCTCAACCATCTTCAGGTCTTAAAGCAATCAATGTCTTGTGAAATCAAAGTGAGTTGGTCCTTTGAGATTCGACAGAAGTTCAGGAACTCGCAGTATGGATATAACCGACCAAGCTAACAAAAACTAAGTTGTATCGTGCTCAACTTCATTTCTAGAATCTCCAAAAGTCAGCCATTTCCATTTGATCCTTCTTTGAATCATCCTCCCCACAAGACTGTATTAGATTGAGCTTTTTTCCAAAAGTTTGCCGAGACAGTGCTTGTTTATCCAAACTTTGTGAGCTTTTTTACTGACACTTTCCGGGATAGGGTACTTTTCATGCAAACTTTCTGGAATAGGACTTTTTGTTACGCGAATTTTCTGGGATATGGTTTTTTTATTCGATTTTTCTAGAATATCTGAGGTTTTTAATTCACACTTTTTGAGATAAGGCCTCTCAAGTTGATCCATAGGATAGGGCATCCCATTTCTCCCGACTCGAGTGTAAAGCATTTTATTTTCTCACAAACCGAGACAAGACTATTTAATTCTCAATCGTCGGTTTGCTACAGGCATTCCGCTGATTTTTCTCATTTGGAACCTGGTCACATTCGATTTGGTTTTTCTGGCTATTAACTATCTTATGATGTTAATTGAGCTTCAGCTTGCGATTGTTTGACTGCGATAAGTCTTCATTCGATCTTTCATGGTATGGAAAAATTTATTATTCGGTAGATGAGACTCCATTGTCATGTACAGTGATTCTCTGAATCAAATCAACTCAAAGTTCAGCAATAACTATCGTTTTTGTAAAAGTAAGACTATCCTGCTGAAAAATTGCAAGCTAATCAATCGTGCACCTGTATAGCTGGAAATGAATTTCGAAGAAATGGCTGAGAATACATCAGTAAAATGCAGTTGGTAGCACGTAACCGTTCGAGTGACAACTGCATCCCATCTGAATCATATCCTCGTAAGCGCCCATAAAAATGAGATTTCGACCGTGAGATGCGCGCAGAGCAACGAATGCAAGTTCCTCTCATGATGTGTATGTGCGCAAAGATTTGGCATGCGCCGGGACAACGAATTCGCGTACAATGTGTCCGATTGTATAAGGTTTTTACGTAAAAACGCCCCTGTTTGGGCAGACACTCGAGAATTCGCGCGACTCTATATACTGAACATGTACCGTCATGCACATTGCGCAATGTATATGCGCTCGCAAGGCACCTTGGATGCGGCATTATACACACCGGCAGCGAATGGAATTGCCAGAGCGCGTATAATCTAATTTTCCCCTTTCATCCCGCGCACTCGGCTAGATTGAGCTGCCGATGAGACGCGCCGCGTGCACATATACTATAGCTTCTCAGTGTCGATTTTTCGCATCCGAGAATTATGCTTACGGATCATATTATGCGCGCGGTATGTAATACCCAGTTTCCGCGGCGGCGTTTCTCACATGCAGCAGAGGCAGGAGCTCTCGAAAGCTCAGTTATGAATGGGTACTTGCGTCTTCATAGACATTGCAGTCTGTCATATTCTGCTTCTGTATAACGTTTTCGAGCGTTTTGCCAATGGATGTCCTAAGCGTTATGAAAGCATCATCGCCTAATGCGACGAGAGCTATCAGCTCGGGAGCTTCTCGATCAATAATGCTGACTCATGCAGAGTCTATTTCTCACTGGTTTCGAATGACTTATATGCTCGAGCATTTCACGCTCCCCCCTGGTAATATGGAGGTCAATCGCGAAAATTGTCGGTGGGTTATAGTTATTGCGATTTTGATTGAAGCTTCTTAAAAGCAGTCCATTTCCGCGAACGGATGAGGAAAAATTCGACGAGTGTGAGATTGAAGTGATGAGCTACAATAATAAATCCATCTTAATTAATATCAATCAACTCCTGTTAGATGTCCAATTTCTACGAGTAATCAAACCTCTACCAAATATTTTAATACTCGCAGTAAGTTTCCCAATAGAATCAGATCCATCCCAATCAAATGTTCTTATCACTAGGTAGCATCCTTTTTCCTACTTTTGAGAATATTCATGCAATTAATCCATACTCCACTATCACAATTTCTAATTCCAATTAAAGATCTCGGGTCATCCAAGGAACAATTTCATGACCGGAAGCACCTATTTGACCATCGAAAGATTGGAAGAAGACGAAACTTGGACTCCTGTCGCTACTGACGCCGACTGGGAAACCAGGTTAGGAACATGCAAGTTTTATTGGAAAAATTGGTCTCGAAAAATCGTCAATATCAAGCTCTGTCTTGCGCCAGCTATTCTAGTTTCAAATGTGCCTGATTTTGATACACCATCTCAAAAATTATCAATATTATCTTGTGTGAAACATCACGTAGAACACGAATGCACAGAATAAAACAATATTTGACCATGGCAAGACGTCACATGAATCAAAAAGTGTTGATGTTACCCGACCTCAAGAGTCCACGTGGAAATCCCCGTGGAATTTCCATGGGGATTTTTCATGTGAAATCTTGAGATTGGGTATAGAAAACCTAATTATTCACAGTCTGGTTAATGATCAAACGTTCTCAATGGCATTTCAGGATCACACTGGGACAAAGAGTGAAAAAGAGCATAAAACACTTTTTGATCTTTAAAATGTTTCTCATGATCAAGAACTGTTTCATTTTATGTATAAGAAAATTCAGATCATCTTTGTATCCCACGCCAGTACTTGTGTCTAAAATTACTGGTCTACTTGAGAATTGAGGGTTTGGTTAGAGATATGCTCCGATCTATGATGAGCTCATGCTTGAGCTATTGCCAATTTGTTTGTTCTCGCAGATTCTATTGGGAGAGGACGTCGATCGTTCTAGGTTCTAGCCAGGTGACGATTCGTTGGGAAATACCAGAGACCGTTCTTCCGGGAGAGTACCGGATCCGCCACAATGGATACTATAGATATATATTCGGAGGAGTTTATCCTTATCAAGGCATAAGTGGCCATTTCAAGGTTGATATATGTTTTCCTTAATCTTTAATCGATGCATCCCAATTCGAAAAATATCATACATTTTCACACCTTTTCTTTTGCAGGTCAAAACTCCAAATTTGAATCTTTGATGTGTGTCTGATTTCTTTCCACCCGACCTGTGATTTCAACAGAACATTCAGAGGTGGATTGGATCTCTGATCATATCGGGTCTGAATAATTCGGGTGTTACATTCTCATTGAGTGAATGGAAAAGTCAATGATTTACTTTGAACCCATTATGTTACTTCATCAACTGGTTGCTTGATTTTGGCTTTTGACAGAGTGCTGGAAAGTTGACTTCTGAACTTGAATGACGAGATAGAAAGTAAACTACACTCATAAAAATTGAAATTGAATATTACTCAATTTACGAAAATAGCTGATTATTGCGCGTGAAATATAATTGGAATTTTAGTTTTACTCTATGCTACCTCTATGGAATAATGGTCTCAAGATGGATTTATCTTCGCGAGCGTCTTCGAAGATACGGTATGAGCGGACAAAATACAATGATTTACGATTGCAATCATTCTGTGTCGTTCAGTCACTTACAATCTAAACTTTCATCAATCCCAAACAGTCATCAAATTGAATCTTGAAATGTCACTGTAATTTTTCTTAAAAAACTTGGACATTTATAAGTTAGCGAAGAATCTGTCACTTCTCGAATTGTATTGGATGTACTAATACTAATACTGTCCGCTGAGACAGGACAAATTTTGTATCCCATCAGTATACTTATGCTAACGAAAAATTCTCGGGAAACAAGCATTCTGTAATACTTCATCATATTTGAAAGATTTCCCTTTTCAAATGTATTGTCATTAGAGAGCTACGCTCAAATATTTTTGCGTCGAACCCTGCTTTACTAAAGATTATTAGTGATGACTTCCCACGCTAGATCCTCACTTCTTGCATAAAGATTGAGACTGTTGAGATCTTCCTGATCCTGATAAGAGAAATAAAAATTTCCAGTGATTTACATTATGTGTTGCGTTTTTTTAAAACCTTCATCTCCTATTGCGTGTGCGCAGAATGACTAAAATGGGATGATAGGGGAAGATTTTAATCAAAGTACTAATGGATGGTATTGTCTTATGCAATTAAGAAAGTTTGAGTACCTTCCCATGTCATCAAAGGTAAGTGTCTTTGGTGTGCCCCCACTATCTTTGTGTAACTTTTGAAAGTCTCAATATTTTTCATCGTATCTTAGCCCATTCAAAAGCTCATTTCAAGCCGTAATAATTGAGCTGAGATAGTCCAATTTAGACGAACTTGGATTAATTTATTGCAGGCTGACGAGAAAATTTTCTCATTCCGAGATCGAGAGAGGGTATGCCTAACTTGCCCTCATGCGTATAAGGGGTCTATCTCCGTGAGAACACATTAATATTTTGTAAAATTGCGATTTCTAGACTCCAAGGCATCCAAATGGGACGTATACTTGAGTTCATTCCGAAGCTTTCGTTATAGCCTTTTAAATGATTTGATAGATCCATTTCCAATGAGGCAAGAGCAAATTCAGAAAAGGGACGTGGGGGCAACTCACGTACACTCGACTTTTTTTCGTGATTAACTTGTAAAATCATCCGGGAATCTAATTTGGCTTTCAAAAAAGAGCCTTTCATTTCGAAGATAGAAGGAAGACGAATAGAATGAAACGAATTACGTGAAGATTGATCGCGGCAATTTTTTTGGCGTGACATTCACTGGACAATAAGAAAAGGTCAGGAGAGACGAAAACAATATTTTCACTCAAAAAAACGGAAAGATTTTGGACTGGTCCTAGCCATTCATTTTATCTTATTCTATAGCGCTTATTCGGGATCTCGAAAGGGGTAACAAATTAGGCACAGGAAGAAAATAAGGCACACTTTATACCATATTATGTCACTTACAGCACAGAATTTTATGTATAAACACTTCCACCCTCTTACTCGGCTCGTAGCCAAATCCTTCTGCATTCAGTAATATCATTTGGATCGTGATAATGCGGATCTATCATGATATTTCATTCATCATCCAGACGACAAACTGCGAGCATTTGATGATATCTTCTTGGCATCAATAAGATTGAGCTATGTAAGATTGCTAAACATATACTTTTTGCTGACTGTTTTTTTGAAGAAAAAAATTCAGTGACTTGGTTGAGATTTTAGACGGAAACAGTTCATAACATTTACCGGGATCAGAGGTGACTATTACTAAGCTGAAGTAGAGTTTGTTCTGAGCAGGATGAATGATGATTGATAGTGGTCGAAAACAAGAATCTGTTTCGATCATACCAACAAAGAGAAGAAGCGGTTCATGAGATCCCCCGTTAAGAAGAAGATACATTCTTGGAAGGCGTTGGACTAGAGAAGAAAAGCCACAGTGATAATAGTGCAGAGCAAAGAAATATCTCGAGTGATATCAAAAGAGGATGCTTCTAGCTATCGGACATTCGACACTGCATCTTTTGAAGAGCCTTTTTAGAAAATGATCTCGGACGCCTCTAGAAATTGGTCAGAATCTTCTAAATTATGCCACTCTCTTCATCAACATCTCTGTATGGAGTTTATTGAAAGTAAGCATATCTAAAGGAATCAAATGAAGGATTTAGAAACTGAGTTCCGAAACATTAGCTTACTTCAATTCAGAGTCTCTAAGTTAATTTATTCTTATGGCTCGACTAGAAAAAAATCCACCAAGTGCATGAATATTTTAGTCACATTCGAAACTATCCAATACAGATGTACCTCGTTCAATCCTCAGATGAGTTCAATTCACACAATACCGCGAATGTCTTCAATTACGGAGAATGAGCAGTCATTGGATTCTGAATAGGGTCATGGAGTCAAATTAATCTTCCGGGTATCTGATATCACTCAAGTTTAATCTTTTCAAATCACGCCCCGATGATCGCGGGTGTTGAATTCTCATCCCAATTGGTTCCGAGCTTTGTCGCTCGTTGAGTTGACACATTTATGAAAAGAAGTATGAAAGTCCAATGGTTGAAAGTTTGTCGTTTTATTATGGAATTGATCGCTGTTTCGGTAAGGATTGAGAGGAATTTCAAATGCACTGCGAATCGGTGTACAGACGAGCGCCACGTTGATGCAACTCGGTGAACATATACGTGTAGTTGGATGCGCTCATGCAGGCGTAGAGGTGAGGCGATGATTGAATCTCGATCAATTTTGCCTCCAGCAATTTTCATTTTTAGATTGATGACCTTATATTGATGTTGCATCTTCCATCTTATGTGGTAAGTGTACCCTGCTTGCTCCCCCTCTCCCCTGTCTCCCATATGTGAATTTGTAAAAGGCTTGCCGTCCATTACTTTCATAATTAGTGGATTGAATAATAAGAACATGAGTTATTTTGGCCGACACTAATCGAGTTTTGCGTTTGCTAACTGTATAAATGTAACTTTTCGCCTTTTTTTTTCACCCAATTTCCCAATGCCAGTATGACCAGTGACAGAAATTTTCGACATCGCCAATCTTGACGTGTTTTGCTGTACTTCGTTCCTTATCTCAAGAATCCTAAGCTTCCTCTTGATTTACCGAAATCAATTACGGGACACTTTTATGTGCAAAATTCGGGGGCTGATCACTCCACAAAGGGTGAGCCCCAGCCCCCCCCCCCTCACTCCGCGCCCCAATGTGGATATATCAACACAATAAGCGTACTTCAATGACTTCATCAAGCATTCAAATTATGTTCACCACGTTTGAGTATAATGGCACAAGTGATTTGGACTGTCAAAATGCTTGAAACGCGCTCACAAAAGCGGTCAAAAAAAGATTTTTGTACTTTTTCCTTCTTCAATAAAACTCAGAAGAAGAACTTTGACTTCGACCAATCTTCTCATCCCCCTGTTCAGTAAATTCCTTGTCAAAAAATCTCCATAAACCACCTTCTGGAGCTGCAAAATTCCATTTTGGACCGATTTTGTAAAGCAAATATGGAAGTAAGCTATCTAGCAAGGAAGAATAGCGAGATAACATGGGAACATCTTTCCAGGACCCTGCAAAAATTATTTTCTTAGGGATTTTGTATAATTTGATTCGCATTGATCCAAATTGAAAAGTATTATTTATTCATTTATTTAATTGTATGTACGGTCTAGTAAACGTTTATATGCATGCTGGTTTATGTTCTATCTTACTTCTCGAATCCTCTGAAAGATGAGATTATTGATATCACTTTGATATAATCGATTGTTGTGGAAACTGATCCCCCCACTCTTAGAAAAATGCAACTTCTTATAACTTGAAAAAGCATAATCATTTCGGTGAACTCCACTCACTCTAAGCCTATCACGTCATTGCCATACTACTTACTGGTAGTTTGATACAATCTTCAGAGTCTTCCAACTTCATTTGAAAACTCATGACACAGTATTTTGAAAGAATTGAGTGAAATTATTTGATTTTGATGATTGTCAGAGTCAAACCATGTATGCGTTTTTTCGCCATACGCCAGAGGACCGACAGACAACTAATCCACGAATTTGAGTTCTTGCATATACTCACGAGTAGATTTGAAATTCTATTCAGCAAAGAAGAGAAGTACGTAGAGTGAGATTCAAGTAATTACCTTGGTATGCCTAATTTCGATCGTCATAGATCCATCATAAAATAACCCATAGTCAGCCTCTGGAATGGCTAGAGTATCAAAACTGATGTGTGCTATTCATGCAACAAAATGTTAGCTCGTTCTTATAAATATTAGAAGCCGTCGAAAACGACCAGCGAAAGGATTTACGAAACGAATTTACAATTTAGAATGAAATTCTTCAGTACCAATTCAATTTTATATATTTCAATATCGACAATTGATTTCTTCAAATCTTTGTACCTATCACTCCCGGTGGAAACTGTTCTGAAATTGGGTTGTTCTTATCTTTATTTATGGTTCTAAGCGTATTCTGAGACGCTTTTGGTTGACGGTATCGCTGACATGACGTGATTCCTAAGAAGATAACTCGGCCCTTAGATTCGAGTGTGAACGTTTGAACTCAACAGTTGTTAAGAACAAATGCACAAAATTGCGAAAAACGATCAACGTCCACAACTAAGAATACCAACTTGTTGGGTCAATTTGTGCCACAGACTTATAGTGACGTCTTGGTAAATTTGAAAGTGCACACTCACTTTTGTACGTGCGGAGTGAACATTCCACGATCAATAAATCGACTCTGCCTGTTTTATATCATCAAAACTTCGAGATTGCTGAACGAGATATAGAGGAAATTAATGACTCCTATCGATTAGCCAAGAAAAGTTTTCCTCCAAAGTGTACCTTCAGTGTTTCTAGTTGGTAAAAAATTGACCATGACGAGTGATACAGAATAGCTCGGTCATTTTTCATCCGTAATCTGTTGGAGAATGATTGAGAAGGAAGTGAATTAATGGAGATCTTTGGGAGATTTCTACTACTTACGCCATAGTATCCGAGTCCAATATAACTTAGCTCTGGATATGTCGTTTCCACATCCGAGCTCTATTTTAGATTCAAACCCTGTGATCAGACTTCCTTCGTTTGAAGAAATATTCGAGCCCTTTCATTCGAAATAGTTTCATCGAAAAACTATGAAAAGAATCTCCAAATCATTTTTCTTTTACATGTTCCCAACTAGCGCTCATGCAGATTACGAACTCAC
The DNA here is from genome assembly GCA_030522705.1 of Eretmocerus eremicus. NCBI lineage: Eukaryota > Metazoa > Arthropoda > Insecta > Hymenoptera > Aphelinidae > Eretmocerus > Eretmocerus eremicus. The sequence goes on along the minus strand of JAPYYZ010000190.1, from coordinate 1,345 downwards.
AGAGGGAGGCTGCGGGTTCTAGATCACCAATTTTTACCATAATTCTTCCTTTGACTTACAGTAGGAGAAATCCAAAGTATCTCTGTCAAATCTGCCTCCTGTCCAGAGATAGAGCCAATGGCTTTAGTACATTAAGTCTATTTTATAGAATTCTTCCCCCTATACGGGCTTGTGTAAAAATGTTTTAATCCACAGAACATATTCACACAGGCTCGTATGGGCATGGAATTTAGACCGTTCGCTCACTTCAAAGCCCTCGATGCGATAGGCGGCAGGCGGATGCCCAAAGCATCCAGAGATGCCACTGATGAGGTGGCTCCTCGGGAGGCTCTGGATTGTTGCACCGATACGCTTCTAATCCAGACTGCAATCTCTTGATGGTAACCTTTCTTGGCGTTCCGACCTCATAACAAAGAGAAGGACTCGTGAAAGATTAACTGTATGGACTCAATATTAAACATTGTCGTTTCCCAAAAATCTGTGATTATTTACTTGGGATGGATCAAGAAAATCCCGAAAAATTCTGAAAAGTCGTTGCCGGTACAATAAATATATTAGAACACAAATGGAGGCTAAATATCGATTTGTGAGAGAAAAAATGTCAACATTTTTTCAACATTTTAGTTTGGACATTTTGCATTCCATTTTTGTTCAGAAGACATTCTTTGATAATCAGAAACGCATTTCCAATTGCCCGGAGCTCGCGGTTGAATGGGCTAACATGCACAATCGTAATCTTCCTTGTTGTACCGACTTCATGCAGAAGAGTCGGACTTAAGAAAGGTTACTTATCTCGACCCAAGAGCGATAGAGTCCATTCTTGAAATCCACTTGAATCATGGGTCTTAGAAGCAAAGCATTTGTATTTGTAGATTATCCTGTATACAATATTTTTGAGCAACTGATTGTAAAATTATATTTCGCAGACTAGTGAACGATGGAAACAATATTCCACATGGAAAATCGTGGCAAGACTATTGATGGAATGCATGATTTCTTCTCGCTGTCAATTATCTGAGTAAGGACCTAATTCCCTTCCTGAAAAATTATCTACTCCCAATATTTGGACGAGACTTGTACGATGAGACATTCTAACAATCAGCAATTGTTGTTTCCAGTGATATTCGCACAAAAGCCAGAGCTTCCCAAGGGCCAAATATTCATACACCATCCTGTAAAACAATATTGTGTATGGTAATGGTTGCCCATTTTGCGGTCGGGTATTTTTTTTATTTATTTATTTATTAATTTTTTTATTGATTCATCCTCATTCAAAACTATCCAAAGAGGAAATCTTTCACATACTTCTCGCCCATGTTTCAATAGTTTATTTGGAATCTACCGC
>JAPYYZ010000189.1:0-38659 GCA_030522705.1 Eretmocerus eremicus | reverse complement strand
CAGACGTCAAAATTTTTCGAATCGTCTGACTTTCAGCAAGCAGAGCTGATTTTGAGAAAATCTATTGAAGCACGGAGTGAAGACTCAATTTTCGAGTTTGTACTCAATATGTTCGCTATGTTGATTTTTGTCTCGCAATCTTGCACATTAAAGCTACTAATTTTATAAAAAATGATAATGATTCTCGCGTAAATAAACATATCTCGACCACCAGGTCCTATCAAAAGGTAGGTTATGCGTATCTGCTGTTGGATTATACCGAGTATTGGGGAGAAATATTCTCCCCAGTCCAGTGTACGGTGAACGCTTCGATGCAAAATCATTCATCGTGTGATGTCGTACAACAACCTCAAGAGGAACCGCCGTAAGTTAGGAAAAATCAAATGCTCTAAAGTTTAGCTCGAACGTCACTTACTTTCAGTAACTAAAAATTCAGACATTTCAGACACACGCTTTTACTGATTTTGAGATACGTATCTGCTGAATCGTACTACATCTTAATTTCAGCATGGATATGATCTGATATTAAGAACTTCTTTTTACAGTGTACATTCCCTAAACTTAATACCCTGCTGGAAATAATTTTCTGAGATCCCATGGAATCCCACTGGGACGAGCATTGGGACCTATGAGCCTGGGGAGATTCTAGACCAAAATGATTTCTGCTTGACTCATGAGTCCTAATACCTGCGCGCTGATTTGCAGATCAACTCGAGCGAGATGCTGCAGGATCGAGACTAACTAAGCTCTGACTGTGAATGTTTCAATTTGAAAAAGGGTGACATGTCATGGATGATCTCGGCTTGAATTCGGGGGAAAAGATGGTGGGAGCCGATGGGACCGAGGTCTGGGAGAATTTTGGACAAGAGCACCCCGTGAGACCTGGCCGTGGCAACCTTCCAAGCAGCCGTGGAGCAGTTTGGACACGCACCGATCACGTTGGACTGAGAAAAAAAAGATAACCCGAGGAAACGACCAAATCCGAAGAGAGAATGGGTCACCCCGGTCTCACGAGGGCCCCATGGGATCCCATGAAATCCCGTGGGTCCCGACACCCATTCTTCCTTCATAGCCGGTTGTTTTCTCGGAGCATCTCCACCTCATTCAATTTGGTGTGATCGAAGCTTGTCCGAAGTGATTCATGGCTGCTTCGCAACATTCCCACGACCAGGTCTCGCGGGGTGTCCTCGTCCAAAATTCTTCTAAACCTTGGTCCTATGGGGTCCTACGATCTTTTTTCTCGAATACGATATGTCGCTCTCTTTCAAATTGAAACATTCAAGGTCAGAGCAGAGTTAGTCTCGATTCCTGCAGCATCTGGCTCGAGTTGATCTGCAAATCAGCGCGCAGGTATTCGGGCTCAGGAATCGCATTTTCTTCTAGAATCTTCCCAGGCCTAGATCCCAGTGGGGCCCTATGCAGGGATTCTTAGGAAATTGTTTTAGCTGGGTGTTTGCTTGCAAATTAATCTCTATGTCAAGTGGTTACCCGCCTCTCTAAAATTTTTCGACTGGCTTTGCACAAAAGTCAGTCGATTCGACTGGGATTCCGTCCAGTCGAAGCCTTCAAGTGGCAGGAAACTCACTCGAAATCGACTGAATCGGATGCAAAGTCAGTCGAAGAGATTTAGAGCGGCTGCAGCGAGGAAAAATGGTTTTCTTGCATGGAAATTGTGAAGTGGACTACAGGAACTCATTGCTTTTCACAAGATTGAAGGATTTAACTTTTAGCTGGCACACTTCTGGATTCGATCATAACGGCACTGTAAAAAGAAATTCTTAGAGTAAGACCTCGTTTGCACTGAATTTCAGTCGCGACGCGATCCAACAAAGAGCTATCTGAAAGTAAGTAAGCTTCGATCTCAGTCAAAAAGTGCGAATTTGAGTCGATATATTATTGAATCGAAATCAATGATGATTTCGGAAGCTTTTCGGAGATTGGTAATTGAAAGGAAAGAGATTGATGGTGATGAAAATGAGAATAATATTACTCGTATAGAGATTCATTTGGGGTTACAACCCTACCTTTTTACTTATGATAAATCTCTTCAAGATACCTAGATGGCAAGAGCGAGGATTTCGTATATTGGAGTCGCTGGAAATTTTCACGTCGATGAATATGATTCAAATGTAGAGCACTTTGATGATATCGTGATCTGCCCCTTGCAATTGAGAAGTGAGTCCAACCATCCAATAACAAAGAATCATAACCAACCTCTTTCGAAATCTCGCGGGTCATACTAAGATGCGCACGCCTCCTTCGCACATTTCTCTAGCACTCATATTCTAAATTATTATAAAAATCACTTTGTTCCGATTCGATTATTATGTTCGTCACTTTTCTGATGATAATGAGATTGCCAACCTCATCAAAATGAGAAGAGATTACACTCAATTCCAGCAAAGAGTTGCTTGAATATAGCATTCAAGTCTTAATACTCTCAAAATCAAAACTATTGTCTGAAAGTAAGAGTTTTAAAGCAGTTTGAGACCTGAAATTCAGTCTACGAAAATTTTAAGTAAAAAAGTCAGTCAATCTATGGCGATCTTGCTTTGAGACTTTCTTTTTACAGTGTAGCACACAGGGCTGTGTCACACCCCACGTTAGAAAATTCCATTTTACTCAGCTAGTTTACAATATTTCACTATGAAAATTTTTCTAGTTATATCTGGTGGTCATTCCAAGAGGATACACTGTGAAAAATTGATTGACTTTCAACCAAAAATTCAACCACCCATTAGATAAAAAATTCAACCAGGTGTTTGAATTTAAACAAGGTGGTTGAATTTTCCGATGCTAGTTCGGATGACTCTTCGGGACTTGGGTAGCCCTCGGACTGATGTCCTAGCTTTCATCGTTGTCGAGGATTTGGAAAATATTTGTTGATAATGGCTTACCGTCGCCGGGGCAGATGGTTGAACGATTATATTCCAAATACGAATCCCCTTGGTTAATAGAATTAACAAATATACACTGTAAAAAATTTGTTGACTTTCAACCAAAAATTCAGCCGCTGGTTGAAATTCAACTTCCAACCAGGTGGTTGAATTTCAACCACCCGATTGAATATAAATTTAGAAATAATTATTTTTCTCTCAAAGGAAAGACAACGCACGCACACATGCTACAGAGCCCCGCATAAATAATGGAACATAGATCGATAAAAATGGTGATATCTCTGAAACCCTTGGGTCTACGGGAATTTTAAGGAAAACATCTGAAAGATCACAAGAAAAGCTATTTTTTGGTGTGGCCAAAAAAATTTTTGGGTGATTTTTTCTTGCTCATAATTTGCATTAAAAACTTCTTTTAATTTCGGTCAATCAACCGTAATTTTTTACGGAAGTTGACCTAACTCATAAATTCTAACGGCATTGTGGAGCTCTTCCCAATACCTTGATATTATGACCTTGCAAACATTTTTTACAATTTTTCTAAGCCGAGCTATGATCTAGGGAAGATGGAGGAAATTGTCATTAATTTGTGAGTGTGACCTCATCGAGATGTATAAAAACACGCCCTCTCTCTATTTAATCATATTTTCGATGGAAAATACCTACAAAAGTAGTTTTAATACGGAACAGGTACTTTTCATCGAAATGGTGGTGCAAATGGGACAGAAATGGTGTGTATCCGTGGAACCAATTGAGGTTACGCTCACAGATTCCTCCATCTTCCCGAGCTCAAAACTCGACTAAAAAAAATTGTAAAAAAATTTTTGCAAGGTGATAACACCAAAGTCTTGGAAAGAGCTACACAATGCCGTTGGAATTTTTGAGCCGAACCTACTTCCGTAAAAATTACGGTTGATCGAACGAGATGAAAAAAAAATCGAGTTTTCAATGCAAATTTGGATCAAGAAAAAATTGCCCAAAAATTTCTTTGACCAAATAGAAAAGTAGATTTTTTTATGATCTTACAAATGCTCTTTTTTTTAATTTCCGTAGACCTAAGGGTTTCGAAGATATCACGATTCTTATACACCTATCTATGCGGGGTACTGTATGTATACTTACGGACAAATGGACGATATCTTATATGATAACTTGAAAGGGATGTTCCCTGTCTGAAAAATGACCAATTTGTAACGACTAAGAGATTTGAGACACTAGAAATGACTCATTAGAAAAATCTGATTGAAAAAAATGTGCTACATACTCGGACGCAGATTGGAAAACTCAATGCAATTCATTGATTGTTGAAGACATTTTCAGATTCTACTTATGAGTATTTCTTAAATGAGTCATTTCTAATGTCTCAATTAAACCCCTGAGTCATAAGAAATGAGTCACTTTCTTAGGCAGGGTATGGGAGTACCATTTGATCGACCTCGTCAAGTAAAAGAAGATGGAACGATTCCCATCAAGATTGAAGAATTGTAAAGGGGTGAAAAAAGCAAAATTAAATAAAAAGTTGAGGAAAAATATTCGCAAGCATACAATGCTTTCTCTTTGAGAAAGCAAAACGGAAAAAGCTACTAATTTTCTTCAAAGCCAGACAATGTGCTACTGAATTCTTAGCGATGCCAGTACCATCATTTGTCGCATTTACATCTCTTTTTGATGATTAATAGAACTCTATACTATAATTTCAATGAAATGTCCCAGACGGAGGGCCTGTATGAATTTCTTCTCATGAAGCCAGTAGTTTTCTCAAAAACATTTTTTGGGTACTTCTCCGTCTCGTGGCACTAGTGACCCTCTAGTACAACGTGGCACCGGCCGAACTGATTATACATATATATTTTTTTTCTCACTTCACTTTGCATATTTCTATCCATCATTGCGCAATAGCATAATTAGTTGATGATCTACCACCCTCATGATGGTAACCAACAAGATTCAAGTGAGCAAGCAAAAAGTAAATTCGAAATAATAATTTCGAATTTATTTTTTGGGAATCTAGGGTATACCCGTTTTGTCGAATCTATATGGTCAACCTTCCGCGATTTTTACGCGCTTCTATTATCTTTGTTTCGACCTCCACTTAAGATTTGCATTGTTTCCACCTTCTCTCCATCGCCCGTCATCGCGTTATAAGCTCTCTTACGACCTCTGAGTATACTGGAGCTTGATAATAATTTTTGAGACACCCTTTTTTATTGGCGCAGTGCTTTTCAATTCGCGCTACTCATCGCTCACCCTCCCAACTACGAATGTTTGTACTCATGATCGAAATTATTACGGCAATGAACCTTACGTTTTGATGAAGTGTCAAACAACGGGTGGATTATCTTCATTGCGGCGATTACGACTTACAAAGAGTTCAACGTGAAGAAAATTATTCAGTGTACTCACATACATCAAGCGGTTTGATAACTCTTCGGTTCTATTCGGATGGTAATTTTTTGCACCATAAACTGTACAAGTTGTGAAAACGGCGACACCAAGATTTTTATCGTAGTATTGCCTGTGCTCATGATGGGATCAGTTGCGTTTTATGTGATTGTCTCGTTTGGGAACAAATTATAGTGTACAGAGGACTCTATGCGTTCTTACAGCATTTGATGCGCACAAAAAATATTTGTACTTGCTTAGAGGGGGTGGGAGTCCAAAAAATGATACCAACAGAAAAAACAGGAAATGAAAAGAAATTGCGAACACCCACCTAAAATTGCCCGAAAATCTGCGGACGTCTTTAGTGCTCTTTTAAGTAGTGCATGGAATTTCTATACTCAACAAAGCAATTACCATTGAAAAATGTTGATCCTCAACTTCTATCGCACTTTTAATCGACATATAGTCGTATGACCTCTTACACGTTGAAAGGGTCAAAGATGTTGAATAAATGGCTGCTAAGTTGAATGTTTCTTTAAAAGCACTTTACAACGATTTTCTGGTCAGAACAGCTTATTTCTGCTTGCAATAATCAGATCATAGAAATTACTGCAAAGGCCTCGCTTAAAAGTTTGCTCACTCATTTTCTCTATCATCATTGCCTGTAGACTTCTGATTTTCAAGATTTTCTAAGAACTGCATGCTCCATTTTATTTCACGATTTATTTGATCAATTTTGTTCTGCATTTCACGAGTCTCTTTCTGCATCAGTTGGATTTCTAGGAGTATTTTCTCTTTCAACAACTTGATGTGTTCTTTACTCTATTATTAAGATGAAATTTTAGATTATTAAAAGTATTAATATCAATGTATATGATGTAGCAAATAAATAGATGATACAATACATTCTGCAGCAGATATTCATTTTCATGAGCAAAACATTTGTTGAAGTAGGTGCTATTATCTCTAGGAATTTTGTTTGCTCCTCGATTGAAAAGGCTACGAATTGAAGATATGATAGCTATTAGCAAAAGTATAACCATCAGATACTAGACATAAACTAACCCTGATTGGTGTAGATTCTGTCTTCTAAAAAAAATGAGAAAAATCCCAGAAATCATTTTGGACAATCATTAGTAATGCAAAAGAAGAACTAGCAAATTGACACTCTTTTTTTACAGTTCAAATCACAGAGGTTAGAAGGAAAACTTGCTCAAGATAATTCAAAAACAAGAGAACTATTGCTGCACTGTATCAGTAATATATATTAGTAGTACAATAGTCTGTCTCTCCTTCCTCTTCACTCGTTTTATTCCAACTATCAAGCTCCACACTTGATTAACAGTCTTAATATCGAATGATACAGCTTTTATATGCAAATATATTAAGCAAAAGATTTGGAAATAAAAATTACAGGCACTGACTATTTACTTGTGAGCATGCTCCATAACTATCAATAAAAGGTGAGTATATAAAACTATGAGGAATAATTCACTGTTTTTCCATATCAGCCATCCTCTTTTTGTGCCGGTTAATGGCTTCTTGATGACGTTTAATTTGTTCTTCATGGAAGGAAATTTCATCATGCAGTCCATCTCGTAACTTTTGCAGTTGTTCCTTTTGCTAAGGATCAAATGAAACACGCAAAGTTATCAGAATAGACTTTTTGGGAAGAGATCTAGTTAATGGCACTGAATTTCATTACTTGATTATAGAAGTATTGATCTTCATTAGCAGCCTCCATTTTTCCAAAAGATCCACCAGCTTCTCGAATGCTTCCACCACCGCCGCCACCTTTTCCAGCTCCAGACCCTCGCTCACCAATCATTCTGGCTTCACTGATTGAGAAAAACGTTGCCATAATAATGTGTTTTACACTTTCACTTATATAAAGAAGTTGTCTATATGGATAAAAGCCGCTCTTGATTGAAATAAGTATTACATAAGTAGATCACAAGGATTGGTCTGGCTGAAAAACTGTAAGTGCAGTGCTTGATGAGTGCAAGGTATTACAGAATGACAGAAGCTCACATTGTCGTGGAAACATTGCATCAAATTTTGCGACGGCATGAGTACCATGAAATCAAGAACTCTGGGTGTAGTGATGCGACCCAAAAAAGAAATTGCAAGTGAAATGTCGACGCTTGCCGGCTACAAAATAATAGATAAGTGGTATGCATTTAGACATAGGCGTAATGGGATGGATCCTTACCTGAGAAACGCCATATTTCTGGTGAAAACATGATGAATTCTCTGCATGATTCAATGATCTCACTGATGTGATGAATAATTTGGAAATACTGAAGTATCGTCCCGTTTCTGTACGTATATTAGCGGAAATTGTGACGTTATAGGCATAACGCGTTTACACATATATAGATGGGAAACCTCAGTTGAGCTATTTGGCTGTTTGGCTGGTTTGGCACTCGCTCGACTCTGAGGAATCCGCGCATCCGGAACTTGGGAATTTAGCGGGAGAATTGAAATATTTGTTGATCAAGGGGAAAACTATATCACGACCTTGCGGCGTACACAAGAACAGTGGAAATCGTGTCAGTTCATTACTAACAAATCTCTGATTTTCGTTTTTTTATAAATGGAAAAACAGCTAAGAGACATGGAGCAATTGAGGCCCACCAAAGCGCGTGGCAGCTCATACACTCTGGCGCACATAAATATTTTCCAACGTACCTAGGCTCATTTTGAAGCTCTTACTCCAAGACCTTCAAAATGAGCCAAGATGCGTTTAATTTCGACCAAGTGGAGCTGAGCTTTGCGGCTTTGACAAAGCAGAAACGTTGCAGTTTTTGAAAACGTGACATTGCCTTCTGAAAAAATTATAGGACTTCTCGCAGCTGTGTAACACTTTATGAGTGATTCCGCGGCAAGTGGGATTTTCTGCGTCCGAGGCTCGCACAAGCCTCCGCAACTTTCAATCGTCGCGGTTAGAATTTTCTAGGGTGTATTTTATCGTTATCCAAGTTTTTAGTTGGTTTTTGCCAGATTTTCTATACCTCCGTCGTTTATATTGGACAATTAAGTGTCCAAATGTCAATTCCGTCCCCTGTCCAGAACACAATCTTCGCTATAGAAACCAGTAGTACGCCTATGCAAGGTCACTAATCCCTATATGCCCAATCATTATTTCAAATTCTATACTTTAGAGTAAACTATTCCACCATGTTACGAGTCGAAATAAAAAGTTTAGCTTTCGCACGGGCAGACGACATTTTGTCCAGAGATTCGCACCAAAAGTACTGGTACAGCACGAGTAACGGCGGCAAACGTCCCGATCTCTATCATGGCTCTTCGGACCGGCCAAGTTATCATCCAAAGATTCCAAAGGCTTGAACAGATGGTAGGAGGCAGTTTGAATGTGTTTTTGAAATCGCGTACAAAATTTACCGTCAATTCCGTCCCCCTGATGTGCCGCTACCCTGTGAACTCTATCGCTTAGTAAAACGCATTTTTTTGTAGTATTTGGTGGCGTTAGATAAAATATGAGCGGAAAAGAGTCCACAACTTGTCCCCGAGTCGTAAGAGCATTTTTAAGGCTAAATGTCAATTCCGTCCCCCTCTCGGACCTCTAAAATATGCCGTAGTTTTCCCTGAAATTCATCTTGGGACACGTAACTTTGGATACTTGTTTCTGATGCCCAAACATGTCAGAATTAACTTTATTAACCACCCGAAACTCATTTGGGGCTGAAATAATTGTTTGACCCAAATCACACCCATGGACATTTTTGGCCTCAAAAAATCCCACTTTCCGCGGAATCACTTATATAGGTAGCATGTTTGAAGATTTTCCAACTTAGCTCAGGTCATTTCGAAGCTGATTCTAAAAATTTCAAAATCACCCGAGCTACGTTGTAAAATATTCAAACGTGCTAAAGTTATAGCTGCGAGAAGTCCGGAATTTTTTTAAGGGGCATTGCACTGTCGCGTTTTCAAAAACTGACGTTTCTGGTTTTTCAAAATAATATAGCTTGGCTCTGCCTCGTTGGAATTTTACGTATCTCTAGCTCATTTTGAAAGTCTTGGAGTGAGCTTTAAATTGAGCTGAAGTTCGTTGAAAAATATTTAGGCGTACCAGAGTTGGAGCTGCCACGAGCTTTGAAGGGCCTCAATTGCTACATGTCCCCTAGCTGTTTTTCCTTATAGAAAAAATAAAATAAAAAAACGAAAACCAGAGATTTGGCTTGCATTTGAAAAAAATGAGCAGCCCCAATTTTTATTCAAACGGCATTTTGATCCATTCGACTGATGGAAGAACCCCTCGTGCGCCGATTTTTTTATGTCATTTTTGTTTGATAATCCGACGCCTCTCGCCCACCGTACTGCGGACTGTCAGTACAATAAAATATCATATCAAATAGGGCTAGAAGAACAGCAAAAATACAAAGAAGTAATTTTCTGTCACACTTTGCCCATCCGATGATAAAAAGTATGAGCCGTAGGAACAACATCACTTGAAATTGATCAACGACTTCTTAATATTTTGCAATCTAAGCAATTTCATACATGTATGCACTACCTGCCTGAGGTAATAATTAATGTATTCTCGCAGTAAAATTGCAATAGCTCCGAGGCCCTTGGGTCTTCAGAGAATATGAAAAAAGCATCTCAAACCTCAGAGAAATGCTCCCATTTTTTTTTTTTTTTTTCAAATATTTCTTGGTGCCTTTTTTCATACTTACAAGGTAGAATAAAGACAAGGTAAAGATCCTTTCAATCAATCACCTGCCACTTTGAGAGAAATAGCACTAGAACAAAATTCTGAAATGCAACCTGTAGATCTTTTCAATTGCTTGAATTTCGTTATTCAAAATACCTTCTACGATGTTCTGGAGCCGAGTTATATATTATAGGCTGAGGAAGATAGGCGGTCATGCGGATGAGTATTATGAATTGAATTCATTTGTCAAACTCTTCTCACGCCAGTATTTTTCATTTCCGAGTGTTGAATGGTGATTCATGAAGTTGTGAAGTGACCACGAAGTGAATTTATGGATTCCGGTGTTTCAAACGTGATTTTGTCGTTTTTCTCGTTTTATACCGTTCGTCATTTTGTATCGACTGTTCATCATCTTTCAGAGCCCACAACTCGACTTCAGAACATCGTAGCAAATTTTCAAGCAAATGGAATAAAAATTCTTGGAAAGATCTCGAAGCTGCAATTTGAAACTTTCTTCTGGTTTAATTTCTCTCAAAATAACAGGTGGTTGTTTGAAAGTTTTTTTTTCATCTTCATTTCAATCCTAATTATGATTGAGAAAACGACATAAAAAAAATATTCGGAAAAACAAAATGACAGCATTTTCTCGAGCTTGGAGATGATCTTGTTATTTTTTCCGTATTTTTCCGTGCATTTGAGGGTTTCCGAGTTCGCGCTGTTTTACTGCGGAAGTGCCGTAAGCCGGTACCACTCTATACTTGGGCCCACTCAACAACTTCAACGCAGTATAGCTCCGTCGGTGGTGACTGGAAAGTCTGGGTGGCGAAAAAGTTTAGTCTGTGGCTGAAGAAGAATTTCCTACCTCAAAAACTATAGAATGTTGTGTCGTGTAAGGCACAGTAGCGAAAAATAGGCTGGCCAAAATAGCCACCGCTAAACAGGGGCTACTTTGGTCCTTTTCTCTCCTCTCTTCTTCCACTCGAGCCAGATGGCTCAATCGCAAATCCAGTTTCAGTTTACTCGAAAGATTTTAGAAAGAGCTTAAAAATTGGCTCAGGTACGTCTCGGTTTGGTATCTAGAAGCCGACCAGTTCTAAATTTACGAAAAACGTCGAAAACACCAATTACAGGCGAAAATTTGAAGAAGCAGCGTTCGAATGAAGAGCAGGCCTTCTCTTCGAATTTCCCTTTACTTGGAAACAATTTAAAGCATCCAAATTTGACGTAGCTCAACTCATTTTAAAAATGTTCTCATCATCTTTCAAATGGTATCATGAACATTGGGATGGATTTAGTTTGAGACAATTTACCTATCAATTAGTTCAGAAACTGTAGTTTTATATTTTTCCCAAAAATCCGCTTCTTGACAGAAATCACCATCAGGTGACAATGAAAGAATTAATAGCCACGCTCCAGAAAATTAGTATCTTGTATTTAATACTATCACCAGCTGAGAAAAATTATCGAAGGGTGTTATACTCGAAGCAATGTGACCGTGAAACCAGTGGAAAGTTTTCAAAGTCGCAATTTTATCAATTTTTTTGTTTTCTATTCATTCAAACTTTTCTGGACTTGCTCGAGAGCGATTGTATTTCCCTCCAGTGCACTAAATTATCGTTGGGGAAGCTGACGAAGAAAATGAGCCCAATTAGAATATTTCATGATTCGTATTTCCATCTCCACATCGATTTGAATCTCATTTTTCAAAAAATGACCAATAAAGTAGCGGTCTACGGTATATTATCCATTATAATTTTGGGAGGTAGGGTATTTTCTTTGGCTATTTTCTGAGAATTAGAAATCGGTCTCGATACATTATTTTTATCCATAAAATTCCTAATTATGAAAGTTTCTTAAATCGTCCAAGACCCTCTTTTGCTGGCGAGTTTTCGGGGTCAGTCGTCATTCACGAATTCATCCCGTCTGATTCTTCAATAAAAGAACAGCCTTTCTCAGTTTTCCTCCGCGGCAAATAGCCAGTACACAGCTGGGAATGAGCGTACATTGGAAATGCCGCAGCTCGATTCTTGTGAAAGGATTATTCAATGGTTTTGATTAGTTTAACCCGTTCACTGTTTCTGAGGTGGTAAAATGGCAAAAAACGGCAAAATTGAAATTTTGAAAAATTTTCGTTTTTTATTTTTCTTGTTTCTACGATTTGATATTCAGACCTTAATCGTGGACCAATATGTTTCGTGTGTTGACAGAAAATTTTCAGAATTTTCACAGATTTTTCCGATGCATTCCGGAAAAGTTATCGCGAATTATTGGAAATCGATTTTGTCTCCTGGAGGGAACAAAATAGTGAACGGGTTAAATTTCTTCTCGAAATTCCAGACCAAATCCTATATTTAATTTGTTAGAATGAAATGACTAGCTGCGTAAGATTTGACTAGAGTGGTACTCAACACGGATGTATAGCGGCTTCCATCAGCGGTAACCTTTCTTTACGGTGGAGGACGAGTATCGCGTACCACCATGAGGTAATGTTTTTATGTTATTATCTCAAATTATTCAATATTATTCATCAAGTATTGCATGTACATTCTGTTTGCGTTGAGTTCAGGTAATATTGAATCGATTAAAAGTGGAGATTCAAGCTTTGATCTCTTTACAAGGGTTCGTAAACAATTATCACATACGCTGCCACATGGCGTGGGAATTTGACACTGATCTTCTCGATACTCTCAACATTTCAAATTCTTCGGTTTTTGCTTGATGAGCATTTTTGGAATGAGCGTTTCACCACGTCTCTCAAATGAGATGATTGATCTAATCGGATCTCATCAAAACTTTCTGTCAACATAACCTACTCTTCTCTTCCAGTTCTCTCAAGTTGCAGAAGAGGCTGGCAGCCTCTGTTATGAGATGCGGTAAAAAGAAAGTATGGTTGGATCCCAATGAAATCAATGAAATCGCCAACACCAACTCTCGTAAGCTCTATTTGTTTCAAAGATATTAATTCTTGAGCTCCTATTATCACTAACATGAACTGGTTCCAGGACAAAATATCCGCAAGTTGATCAAGGATGGTTTAATCATCAAAAAACCTGTTGCTGTCCACTCTAGAGCTCGAGTGCGCAAAAACACTGAGGCAAGACGCAAAGGTCGTCATTGTGGATTTGGTAAAAGGAAAGGTACAGCTAATGCGCGTACACCTCAAAAAGTAAGTTCTACCTTGAATCTTTAGTCTTGATTGTCTTCTACTTTCTCATCTATTCAGAGTTTCTCCTCATTACGGGCAAAATTTATATGTTCCTTTTGGGCAATTTAGTCATTCAGGCTACTACAAATATTGATTATTTTTATACCCAAAACATACACATCTTCATAAATCAGTTCATAATTTTCTTTACTCTTTCATCTGGCAAGAGCTTCATGCCTTGTATTGACCTTAGTTGTTGATTAGGTCTGTCAATCTCAAATAAAGCATGCATATAATTTTCCCAATGAATCAATGCATCTATGAGATATTGATCAATAAGCACCTCTACCAATTGTTTTCATGTTTGATTAGTGTCATCTATTATAAAAGCTTATTTCATATACCATTGTGTCATTTCCATCATCTCAACTGTCTCTTAACAATTCTAAAACTATTTTAAGAACTTTCTGTTCTGGATTCTAAATCAACTTTTGATCTTATCACACAAGACTTTCGATAGACTTTATATCTTTATTCTTTGAACTATCTGGAATCAATTGAATCATTTTAATAAGGACAAGATATTCTTGATGGGTAATTCAATGACTTGAATCATGATACAATTGAGAACATTTCTTTGCAATGACCCCACATGTTCTTATTGCTCTCTGATCACTCACTTTCACCCCAATTTCTTTGCTCAATTTCACTTTTGATTCTAACTTTTGAATTATTCCATAGTTGAGAGTAAATGATGTTGCACAGATTTGTGGGATTAGATGAAAAAATCGAAGAATTTTTGGTTCCATGTCTGAGTTAAGTCATCTCAAGACGCAATGTAACTAGAATCTTCCTGAAAATTTACTTTTTGAATTGAGATGAATGAACTTTTCAATAAATGACATCGACTGAAAGCGTGTATCCCATGTTCCTCACGAAAGATGGTAAAGATATTGCATGATCAAATGAGTAATTTCATACTTTCTTGTTCCAGGGCTTGTGGATTCAACGCATGAGGGTGCTACGTCGGTTATTGAAAAAGTACAGAGAAACAAAGAAGATTGATAGGCACCTCTATCATTCCTTGTACATGAAGGCAAAAGGTAACGTGTTCAAGAACAAGCGAGTTCTGATGGAATTCATCCACAAGAAGAAAGCAGAGAAAGCTAGAGCAGAGATGTTGTCTGATCAAGCGGAAGCTCGTAGAACAAAGGTACGCGAAGCGCGTAAACGAAGAGCCGAACGCATTGCTATCAAGAAGCAGGAGTTGCTGCAGTCGTACCAACGTGAAGATGAAGCTGCTGCTGGACAAAAGAAGTAATTACCCTCACCATGTTTTCTGCACGTCATGAATGTGCTTCTGAAAGAATGTGGTACATCATAACACTAGTAGATGGAAGACTGGTTGATTACTTATTTGAGAAAGGGCCAAGTATAACTATTTGTTGATGTGAGAATCATCTGTTTCAACAATTGTTAATCAGTTAGAATCAAATGAGACTAAACAGCAAGAGTACTCTTTTACATTTACATGATCATGCAAATTATTACGTATTTTTGATACAAAGGAACTTTCCCAAAGAATTCACCACTGAATGAACCTACGGTTGCACAGAGACCAACGAATATTTTAGGTTCCTAATGAAGCCCTAAACATGGAAAACATATTCCTCATACCTATGATTCTTCCAGTAGAAGAAACAATTGGGTCCAAGTTTTTCTCACAAGTTAGAAGGAATGGTAGGGTACACAAGCGTATTCCATAACAACTCAAGTCATTTTTCAGTGTGTCGTCCCTTCAAATTCAATAATGTCAATCCATAACAAAGCTGAGGAGTTTCAGTGCCAAATCTGCTTGGATTCATCACTTGGAGAGAACGATCACATGTAGTTACTAATTATAAGACTCAAATGCACTAATTCACACTTGCAACCAATCAAACTTGATCGTGCAATCTAAATCTATCTCAAGGATCAAGGATAATTGATTAAGTAGGGCATGCTGTAATAATAACACTGAATTTAGAAAAAGTACAACTATTTTATTAATGAATCATCTTAAATAACTTCATTCACTCTTGAGGTAAGATATTTCTTTGATGAACTAGTCACTTATTCTCTATCCACATCGATTTGATAACTTTACACAATGAAATGAATGTCTACTAATTGTATTCATCATTACTAGCCAGTACCTTAGCAGAACTGTATTCAAGTATTACAAAGGTTTTCAAGCTTAGAATGCGGCAAAATATGAAAGAAGTTCTTCTCATCCTGAGAAGACAGCGAAAACAGATCCATCAATTAGCGCTGGGATTTGTATTCTGGATGAGGGTTATGTTATCTCCTTTCATCATTATACGGCCAAGTTGTTTCCTTGTCTTCGTTTTAACGTGGTACTCTTCAGCATCATCAAGGACTAGATTCATGTATTCATCAAATCCAACAATATGGCCCTCTATTCTTAAGTTGACGTTTTCAAAAAGCCAAACTTGCACACGAGATCTGTTCTGCAAATACCGGAAAATAAGGTTGATGGGCTGCACCATCACCTTCTGCACTTTCTGAGGTCCTTTGTACGACATTTTAGGTACAAATTAATCTATGTATTGACAACAAATTATCAATCTTCCCTTGTAAAACAACAGGGTAGCCGGGTTGGACGTTCACGACGGCTGACGACGGCGTTGCTCGCGTAGGCTAACACGAGACTGCGGCCACCATTTGTAACATATATACATAGGTATAGGTATAGCTATCGAGTGTTCACCACATTTCACCATTACAAGCATCACTTGTTTTGAATTGAATTAGCCCCTATATAAACGTCATTAGACGTCAGTCTTTGACTCTTGTCAATTCTTGTGAAACTACTTGAGGCAGTTTGGGTAGTTCCTACTTATCATTGGTTTCTCAATCACTGATATTTGATAGGTAGTACATTGTTTTCAAATTTTGAATCAGAGTTCTAGCTAGTCTCTCAGTTGTAAAATACAGTATGGTCCACAATATTCTACTGAATTTGTTGTCTTGGTTGTTGTAATGAAGTGATTTACATATTTTCTCCAAAGTCTCATACTTGTGCTGTCTAATAATGTGAGTGATCAGCTTAATCCTCCATACTGATTTTTTTAACCAATTATTGATGCTGTTCATAACCCACTATTTTTATTTTTAGAATCCAAGATGTTGATCAAGTTAGCAAAAATTATAAGTTGTTCCTCTGAACATCCGCTATATCCTTCAGAAAACCTTCTGGAACACCCTCCAAAATCATCATGGCGTTGTGCAAAACCTAATGAAGTGATGGCAACAGTGGTATTTCAGTTGCAAGAGGCATCATCCATAACTGGACTAGAAATAGGAAATTATCGTTCATGTATTGTAATTATTGAGGCATCCACTTCAGATGAACCTGACAAATGGATACCAATTATCAATCATCAGTTTTTATCTCATGACGAAGCAGCAAACAGTAAATTTAGACCCCAAGTTCAGCATTTTACAAAGCGAGAGTTGAATCCTGAAACAATTAAACTCAAATTTGATAGAATCAAGATTACTTGTATGCAATCAGCAAATCCAAGAGAGCTGTTTGGTTTGGAATTCATCATCTTAAAAACAGAAGTGACAGTTGATTTGGGACTTGATGTGTTTGGTCGTTTTAAGTTGAAAGATAAAGGTGAGGCTGTAGAAGAGTTCAAAGAAAAATATGTCAGGCTTTTTGATAATAAAACTAACTATAAAGATGACTTGAAGAGAAAAATCTCTGAAACGGGCAAGAATAATTTCGAGAAAAGACAAGAAGAGAATCGTGAGCCTAGGAAAAGGCCAATTCTGGAAAAGATGGAAACAGATGCTGAAACTGCTGCAAACTCAGGTATCAAGCATTTTTTTCTTATAAAATATTCCTTTGATTACTGTGAATGAATCTCACCCTGTGCATTGTCAGATTTATCAAGTGTTTCAAATTCTACCTTGGCAAATGATGACACTGAAAAGAAGAGAGATCTTCCTTGGAAGAAGAAGGAGCGTCAACATTCAAGTCCAATTGCCAGAACTTTATTTGGAGATGTCATACCGAGCCCCAGATCTAAAAACAATTCCATTGCCAGTTGGAAAAAAGCAAAAAGAGATGTTACCAACCCTGACCCCCAAGAAAGAAATTCCAGTTCAAAAGCCCCTGCATCAAGTCATGAAGGATTCTCAACAAAAGAGGTTTGCTTGGTATGCATTTCGCAATCGGAAGACTTGTGTCAAAGATGCCAACTATTACGAAAACCACAATCTGTGGAAGATGATTTAAAGCAGATACAGGCAAAAAAGCCCAAACTTCACAAGCCATTCAACAAGCTTTTTGAAGATGTTTTGTTTTCTTTGAGTGGGTATGTGAACCCACAACGAGATGAAATCAGGCGGAAAGCATTGAAAATGGGAGCAAAGTATATTGCTGATCCAAACACAAGTAACAATAAGTGCACACATTTAATTTGTGCATTCAAAAATACTCCAAAATCTCAACAACTCAAAGGTCATTGTAAAATTGTTGGGCACAAATTTATTGAGGACTGTTATGACGAGAAAAAAAGGTAGGTTACTAGAGAAAAAAACCATATATTAAGTAATTGAGGAAGTATCTTCTTTTATCGATAATTGTTCTTCATTTTAAGAATTGATGCATCATGATTTACAGGATATCATGGCGAAGATATGCTCTTGACAGCAAGGAACAAAACCTTTCAGAGAGTGAAGAAGAAATTGATGGTGACTCATCTAAGGCACCCAGTGTCTATGATCAGGAAACAGATAATTCTGATGGTGACTATTAGACATCTGCACTACTTGTTCACCAAGATCAACGACTGTGTTCAACAAAATTACCTTTGATAAGCAGCTGGACAAGTGAAGCCTTTGAGGTTTTGATGTGCTTCACTTAGGCAGCCAATCAACAAAGACGGGAAAACAAAGCTGTTTAGCCCACTAAATTTTTTATCTGAATATTACGAGGAAATGCTTGATGGGATGTCTCACTTTTTCAACTTGTACTTTTGTTTTTTCCTTACAAAGCTGTTTTGTCCTAATGAAAACTATGTACTCATGAAAATTCTATGAGGGCACATTTTTTGGGAAAGATGACATTATAGTAGTGATGACTTGGCTGCGGTGCCTACGTTATTTTGATGTGCTACTTCATTGGCGGCGGGGGGGGGGGGGGGTTTTTGTGTTGAAGGAAAATCGAGTATCGTTGATCAAAATGAATTGAAATGAACTATTAGGTTCCAAACTTTGTGACTCAAGGATGACTCGAGGATGCTTTACAAAAAATACGGCATAAGTATTATAGACAGTTGTGATTTGTAGGCTCATAGTTATAAACGATTCACATAACTACTATTCTTTAATATTTCCCTATATCATTTTAATTGGTGTGCGTATACCTTCCTTTAGTTACAAGGCCGATACATTCCCAAGCGGAAGGAAACCAATTTCTCGGACCAGAATAGCCGTATGAGCATAGCGTCACAGCAAATATATTTTAGTGCCTTGGGGGTTTCGAATCATCTTCCGAAATTTCGCCCGAAATACCAAATTTTCATCAGAGGCATCGTAGCCTGACAAGCGAGGTGCCCATACTACTTTGTGGTATCAGTACGGCTAAGTGCCAATTATACTCTCCGAGCGGGGAGGAAAAATGGCGCTTTAGTCTCACTATGCCAAAAAGAAATGTGAATTTTCGCTGTATGGGATACTTAACGAATTTCATGCAAGAGCCCGTGCCTCCTATACTCGGGAAATATAATAGAAAGAATATGAGCGTGGTCAATTTTGCGCTGTATTGCGATATGTTGAAATAATGAAATCGACGAGAAACATACTTGTGCTCCTATAATGTTATAACCATTGTAACTCGTTTGTTTGATCATTTAAAAAATAGCTATGCGCGCTAGACGAAGTGAAACTGGATATTTCGAGTGATTTCATTCGATGACAGAAATTCCAAAGTTTCGACAAAACCACCCATGAATTAAGCGTGCCTCTTTTGCCACCACGTGCGAATCTTGGAAAGGCGCGTTCGGAGAATTTGCCGCGCAATTTGCTATAAGTTTGTAAATTAGGATCAAAGAAAATCAGTGATTAGAAATGGATCAAAAATAATTTATTCCGCGTTTGCTAGCTGGAAATGATGTGACTCCGTGCTATTCATGCATTTTCCGTGATGCAAGTCTAAGAATTCATGTTCAGCGATAGCGTGGGAGAGAATATTTGTTGACTCAACCAATCTCAATATATAATGTTAGCTCTTTTGATTTCTTAACTCACTTTGCCCAATTCCTTTTTCTCACAGTTGCAAAATTCTTTTTTTGGCAGATTTTATGGGCAAAATACCAAGCTTAAATTGGCTTCTGGGGCATGTATGTACCCAACTTGCCACAAAAATCCTTATCCCAAGGATTCGCAAACTATGATATTGCTCCGCCTTAAAATTGTCATTACCTTGTTTGATATCCACTCGAATAAGTGATTCAGACAGCCATAAAACTCAAAACGCGAATAGACGCTTTTTGGCACTTGGCGAATCGTGTAAAGACAGAGCCCGCCGGCAAAGCCCGAAGGCGCCTAGGCGTGGCCTAGGCAATTCGCGAACTGCCTGCGTTTCGGACTTAGGCGCTATCCTTATATGGATATATTTGCTACGCTGAAGTTGTCTAATTTTTGTATTATCTTCGGACAGGAGGCTCATTCCACAGGGATACTCTGAATTCTCCAAAGCGTTACAAGGTACGGGTCTGTGAAAAAATTTTGATGAAAATTATAGTGACCCGGAGCCAAGCCCGGAGCCCGAGCCCTGCCCTCGTCACATTCATCAGTAATACTCCGAATGCCATTCAAGTTTGGATTCAATTGGAAGTGCGTTATCCAATTAAATATTCAATTTCAAGCAATAGTCATTGCTCATTTTGATTCCAGCTCTGCTCGGAGTTCCTGTTTCACGATATGAAAAATTGAGGAGTATATTATAGAATTCGTATGAGGGGTCATACGATTTTTACCGAGGTCTTACACGCATTTGCACTCATCATTACTGTTGGTGAAATATAATAAAATAAGCCATTTGAATTCATTGAGTTGTATCGCAAACGTTTTTTACTCACCAGGAGGGTGCACGACCTCCGAATCACGGATTTGGCTGAAACTGTGAAAATAGTCTCCTTCCAGCATCAAAAGATGATATCTAAGGCCGCAGAGTCTAACGCTCAAGCGTTTCTAAGTTACAGCCGACGTGATTGGAAGTATTCTATAGATGTCACTTTTCAACATGGGCCAATGTGGGCAATACTAATATGCGCTGTATCTCAAAAACAGTTAGGCGTTAGACTCTGCGGCCTTAGATATCATCTTTTGGTGCCAAAAGAAAACTATTCCCTAAGTTTCAGCAAAATTTTTGACCCGAAGGTCATGCACTCTCTTGGTCAGAGAACAAAATTTATAAATTCGATGGCCTTTTTTAGTTGTAAGAAAGTTCATGACCCGTCAACGTTTTTGCCCAGTACATCAAAAAATAGAATTTTTGCAACTTTTTCGAGGAAATCATCATCTTGGGTGCACCGATGGTAATTGGCTCCGATACCGTTCTCTTCCTGACGAAAAAACAATTTTTTTGCAAAATGAAGATTAGGTGTAGATACTCGATTGTTTTAATAATTACACCAAATAAGGTGTGCATGATGGAAAGTAGAACATATGCGATCACGAAGCACCCTCTAATTTTGTCGATCACAAGGAACTCCGCAGTCTCGGCAGCAAATAAAATTGCCCTTATATTCAACAGCAATCTTTATAAAGAGAATATTATTCCCTCCCCTCAGAAACAAGTGAGTTATGAATTGAAAATCGGCCCTGGATGGCCAACGAGGAGGAAGGATTTTGGACAGAAAATTGAAGTTTGAAACTTGAAACTTTGGACTGGAATCATGAATCTTTGAGGAGCGAGGGGGAAAACAATTGTTACTCGGACCGAGTCAGCGCTTTTGAAATTGTGACGTACCTATACCTATATACATATGCATAGACATAATTAAGTAGTCAGTTCGGCCCGGCCGCGCGATCATAACATGCTCAGAGAATTTGTTTGTCTTCAGAGATGTAGTGTCGTGCAGTACTCCAAATATGCCAAGTGATTCAGAGAATATGTTTGGATTTGAGCTATTGTATAAAGTTTCGGGCAATAATATAAATAAAAAAGAAGATGTCTTAGTTCTTTTGGTTCATTGGAACTTGATCAAAGATGGTTTTAAATGCCTGGGAGTTGGCGATTCTGTAAGTATAGAATTTCAAGGCCATCAAAATTTGATAATATCTTCCTCACAAGACAATTACATGAGCTGCTTAGCGTGAGATTGAACATGACAGATTTTTCATGCTCGAGAATTGGCAGAATTTTGTTGTGGATCTTATTAACCTTAAAATTTGTTTATTTCGCTGTATACTTTCCATCTTCTAGTGAATATATTTTGATTTATTATAGAAAACTATTAGTTCCGATGAAATTGGATCTGAAGCATTACCAAATGGTTGGAATGATACGCCTACTTATACCTTGCGCTATGTACAAAATGGAAAATTGTACATTTTGATGGGACTAAGATCTGATGCAGACCTCTTATTCAACTTATTGGTAATAAGAATGACTTTGCAATATTTTCATACCTTTGAGAAATTTTTAGAGATCGTGGTCATTTTTGTAGAGAATTGAGGATCATAGTGTGAGTAATGTCCAGTTCCCTGTTGAAACTGTGGAACAGCTTGAAGGTCCACTTGGATCTTTGATACCAAACTACAGAGAGGTTTTGGATGCTTTGAAGAAAGACTTAATAGAGCCAATTCATTCTACTAGTGGGCATGAAGTTTCAACCCAAACATCATTGTCTCAATCAGAAAGACCCCCCAGAGATGATGATGACCCGCTGAGGGTACGATCTCCACAAACACCTGCGGGTTCTAATCGGCCTGGGTAATGCTCTCATAAAATGTTGTTTTGTTCTCTTGCAGATGTCTCACGATATTGATGTCCTCGAACGACATGATTTTTGGCGTTACTCCACCTTTTAAAACCTTAGCAGTATCCTTCCAGATCCTTCCCAAATTCTTTCTCAAACATAATAAACATTAGGTTTGAGTATTATCCTTTATCTCAATTAACCTTAATTATCTCAATCTTAGATTATAATGATTGTACTAGTCCATCCTAATTACTTATGGATTTCCTATATTTAATAGAAATGATGATTCCTTTGAAAAAGTTTAATGGATTTTACGATTGAATGTATGTGCAGAATCTCTCAACCTTATCCATTTGGAATTGGGCAAGGTGATCTAAATCCATTAGGTCAAGGACAAGGGGGAATGCTGTTTGATCCGTTTTCAAATAGAAACAGAGTCCATCCAGGCCTTGGAGTTCCTGGGAGGCTTCCTCCGTACGTAATTTTATTCAAGTATTTTAGTTGCCCACAAATATTCATGACTCAACTCTGCTTATTTTAGAGGAGCTATACCACCTGGAGCAAGATTTGATCCGTTTGGTCCTCCAGATGTCAGTCCTCCAGTTCCTAGAGCACGGGCACCTGATGCAGATCATTTCCCCCCACCAGGTTATGATGATATGTTTATGTAAAGTGTAAGGTT
The DNA here is from genome assembly GCA_030522705.1 of Eretmocerus eremicus. Taxonomy (NCBI): domain Eukaryota; kingdom Metazoa; phylum Arthropoda; class Insecta; order Hymenoptera; family Aphelinidae; genus Eretmocerus; species Eretmocerus eremicus. The sequence continues at coordinate 15,876 of JAPYYZ010000189.1, read as the reverse complement.
TTCGTGGAGAAAAAGAAGTGAAGCATTATCAAAGTTGTGATAAGAAATGATTATTTTAATAAATTGAACTCTTTTTAGAAATATTTTTGATTTGAAAATTGTAGTAAAGAAATATTTCAGGGGCAATGAGATCAATCGGGAAATTCTTGAAAGATACGCGTCATATCTCATCACACACCAATGCGATATGATATTCATAACTTCTACAGAAATTGATTTTCAAAATATATTAGCTTTCGTGTCTTGCAAATTATTTTAGATTTGAGAATGTTTTTTGGCCTCTTCAAATTCAAGAATTGCACTCACAGCTGGCAAAAAATGGATTCTTACCAGAATACAACTGATGATGACTAATTTTGTTTGTAAGCCGTAGGAGGCTAGAAATTCTTGCAATGCATTGTACCCAAATTCTATAAAGAAAACTTGGGTCGTGTTGATGAAATGCGTTGCTCGCACATTTCTACGCAGAGATTCTTATACTTGATCAGAGACTGATAACACGACCAAATATAATTAGAAAATTACCTCGAGCGATAAGTACCGATCGATTCTATACTCCATCAATAGAACTCAAATCAAACCCCAAATTCTCGCGATCAGCTATAACTCAACTTTGAAATTAATGCTTTGACTATAGTCTTGACCAGCAGTAGTTCCTTGATTTGATACTTTTTTTTTATCAGTTCAATTTTTACGATCGGCCAAGTGCTTGATTTTCTTCGCAAGTATCTACCTCCTCTTTCACTGATGAAAATACCTAAAAGAAGTTGCATTTTTTCGGAAAACTAAATAATATTCGACCAAGATATCTAATATAGATATGACACAACCCACATTTCACAAAGTTTGATTATAATCACAACAATTAACTTTTTTATAGAGCATATATTTGTAAAATTAAATAATTTACAAAAAGTCATGCTAGATCTGCTGAAAAATTCAGAATTTCATGACTCTTGATAATCGCTTCTTTGAGATTCCATCTAAATCTTGGGATCCGATATTTCACAAAGCGGAAAATTATTTTTCGCGTCATTTAGAACTATTAAGATTATCATGTGCAACCTAATTCCCAGTTGTCCTAGACTGAAAAATCGAACATTTATTTTGGATACAAGGAAGATCATCAGTTTTCATGGTGATCTTATGAGAACTTGAATAATATATATATATCACAGACAAGTATTTCATACAATGTGTTTTTGTATCGTATCACTCAAAGAAGCGTTTACTGAGTCTTGCAAAATGAATGGGGAAATAGAATGGTAACTTGATTACATAAATTTGAATCAGAGAAAATTTACAAAATCACAAGGTTTTCCGACTTTTCAAGGGAGCAAAAGACGGTAGATCATACAAAATACATTCTCAAGAAAACAATCAAACATTGCATGTATAATCACTGGCTATATCGAAATAAATATAGTTGGATTTGGATCTGGAGGTTCATGAGCTACATTAAGTTACATCGCGGATGCCCTTCATTCCATCCTCTGGTAGAAAATATTGAACTTCTTTCACTCTGCGGGACATTGTAAAAGATCCCAAAAAGTCAATTAGTCTGATTACTCCAATAAATTTGGAACTTTAGCAGACACTGGGATTTTAGCTGAGAGGAATCAACTTTGCAGCAAAATTGAGCACATTGGGTGTGGGTTTGATTGAATAATTTGTCAGAGCTTGTCATGAATGGCAAAAATTCAAACAAAGATCAATTGTAATCCAAGAGCTAATTTTCTAAGGTAAGGATAACAATGCAATGATCATTGTACATTCTCCACGTGATGCTGATCTCAGTATACTTTGATCGTTAATTGGTTAGGATCAAATTTGATTTCATCTATAGTCAATGTATGAACACCGTTAATGAGACATGCATTTCATGTATAATTTAATGCATTGATGCCACTAACAGTCTTGAGTAGATGGTTTGCAATTTGTCAACATTGACTATTTCTCAAAGTCATACCAATCATTATAGTGAGACGACATTGAATCCGTGGAACTTTGAGGATTTACTATTTTGTTGACACATACTTCTTTGACCCTTGAGCGCAGCTCTTGTTTTCACTGCATCACACCTTAATTTTGCTTCTACTAATTTAACCGTCACAGTCGATCATTTATTTAGCACAATTCACAAATTTAATGAGAGAATGAATGAAATTTGTCTACTACATATATTGGAAATGCAACTTGTGCCTAATTGATTCAGCTAGCATCTGACATTTGCACAATGCGGAAATTGGGAAAACGTCGCCTTTTTTCCGTACTTGTGATTCTTGACAAAAGAGATTGCACAGTTGTAATTAGGAAAGAAAAGCAAGAAATGATCCCATGCTTTACTTTCGGTCTAAATTAAAAGCAAGCTATATAATAGTAGAGAAAATGAGATTCCAAAGGTATTACATCTTAACACACGTATGTCAGATTCACAGTTTTCAAGTAAATAATATTTTCCGTCAAAGTACAGCAGACATACTTTGCTTGCTTGTTCTTGGAAGATTTGACTAACTCGCTTATGATAACGATCACACAATACACGCCACTTAAAAGATTAGCTACAAAGTTCAGGGTTTGTTCGATAACAAGAGGAAGAGAGAAAATAATACCAACTCATGGGGACGTGCAAGCCGCCATTATCCATCAACTAAACAAACTGTAATTAGAGGCTATAGTCAGTCCAAAAATGTGATGAGCTTTTAAACTCTAATTTAGGTTACCAGTCAAGAACGGAATCGGTGATTAGTTGCATTTCCACAATGACAGGCAAGTGTCGACTATAACCATTTTTTAAATTGATCTAATTATAATACGTTTTACAGCATGCCGCGATCGTCGTTGTATATAAATCTAAAGTATTTGACGCCTGTACTCTCATGGCGATGTGGAGTGATGAGTTTCCTGATAAATCAATGGTATCGCAGGATTACTGAACGCAGCAGGGATTCTTTTGTCCGTTTTTGAGCTTGAGTCGAGATTTGGGACGGTATTTCTCCAAATAGGCCAGCTGTTTGGCATTTATTGCCCCTCGTCTTTTCCTGAAAATCAAGAAGGATATTTGAGCCCATGATTACTTGATGGAAGTTGCTATGATGAAAATCGGAAGAATAGAATCAGCCAGGGCACTCTCTCTGTTACGGCTATACGTCGAAAGGAATCCCGGGATTGCGTGAAAAAAGGGCGGACACAGCATCACTGTATCGATTAAGAAGAAATAGCCCATCAGTCGAGCGTGAGCAGTAAGAGTTTGAGATGAGGTTGACAACTCTAGCCGAGAGACACGCTTCTTGTTTGTAATGGCAAAGACCTGATTACTCTGAAACTACATCTTTAAAAGAAGATTGACTTGAAACGTAAGTAATTTATGCTTGGTTCGTATTTTAGATTCTTCTCAAAACAATTTTGCTGAAATTACCACCCTTTCCGAACTCATGAGAGATTCTCATGCTAATTTGCTGACTTGGTCATATGTCGAAATGAATCACCCCAGTTCGATGTATGCTCCACCAACAAGGAGAGTGTCATTCAGATCACGGATTTGGCTGAAACTTTGGGAATAGTCTCTTTATGGTACCAAAAGATGAAATCCAGATCCGCAGAGCTTATTGCCCAGTCGTTTCTGAGGTATAGATCAGAGCACTAGCAATGCAAGCATTCCTATAGATATCACATTTTAACATGGACCTATATGGGCAATACTAATATTCTGGTCCGTATCTTGAAAGCCATTAGGCAATAAACTCTGCGGCTCTGGATTTCACGTTTTGGCACAAAACGGACGCCATTCCCAAAGTTTTGAGAAAATGCGTGATCCGAATCCCTGACACGCTCCTGGCAAGCCTCGTATATGGTTGCGAGGTTGCATCGAAGGATATTGATGAAAAGATTTTCATCTCGATGATAAATTCAGAAAAGATGGATTCTGCGCTGAGCTAGCGCGTTTCGCCTTTCCTCGGCAGACCCCTTCAGCCCCTCTGAAAGGCCAGATCCGCCGAGGAAAGGCGAAATGCACTAGCATGAGCGTAAAATTAATTTTTTCCCATGTTTCTCATTTCATCCTTTCAAATTCCATCGAAATCTTCCGAGGCAACCTCGCAAGCCGTACGAGGCTGAAAGGTGCTCATGTATTAGCTAATATACTTCAACTCGCAAAAACCCGATCAAATTTATTTAGTGATTCGAAAGTCCCGCAGGTGATAAAATTGAGACTGGTTTTTTGCTATTTGATGGCGAGTCTCGCGAATCCAAATGATTATTTTTCCGCGTGTTAATTTTCTACGCCGCTTGTCGTTCGTTGAAATCTTCGCGTGAATCCCAGTAACAATAGCGGAGATCTTAGCGTGCGTTGCTCGTGCTCTGTTTTGCTATTCCATCAGTCTATCTTCAGGTAATGGGATCAAAGATTGCAAAGCCTGCGAGCCCGTAGATCACTTTGTTGAGTGTCCTTGCATACCTATCGACCATTATTGTAGAAATCGCGTGAATGAACGGATGCTGTAGCGTACTACAAGTCATTAATTTTGTCCCAGATCTCTAGAGCAGTTTTTGGATTTGGGTCAAAGGACAAGTTGACGAATGTCTGTCATTGTCTAACTTGGTTTCGTATTCTTTTCGTTTGAGCGAGATCGAAGTGGTATTCGAGAAAAGTGGAAATAACTCAAGTGCTCGAATACACAGGTTGAGTATACTATCTATACATGGTTATTGTTAAGTTACTTGCGGATACTTCGATTCGAGCCAAACCAAGATTTGACGAAACCGACTTAGACAAGAACAAACATTCGCTATTTCGTAAGTTAAACTACTAAAAAATTGTTTGAGAAATTTGGGTAAACTTTTCTGAAGTTAGCCACAATGTGCCCTAAGGAGGAGCAGAGTGTCGCTCGCAACTGGCCCTTCGTTTTTGTGTACGTCGCCGGAGAGGAGTCGCAGCCGTCGCGTCGTTCGCGTTCTGCTCGTAGCCGCTCTATTTTGATCGATTTCGATGAACTTAGGAACAAAACCTTGCACTGGAGTCCACGCAAAATCGAGACCACACCGAGTACTGAGAGTCGCAAGTCGTGCTCGCGCTGGTCGGTTAGTTCACACAACACGGCGCAAGGGCCGTCGACGCAAACGGGCGGGCAGCGTGGGCCAGCCGCGCGCGGCAACACGACATGGAGGTCACGCGTACTCACTCCCTAATGAGCGCGACGGCGTCCTCGTATTTCAGCCCGAGCTCGATGAGGGCGAGCGCGACGAGGACGGGCGCTCGGCCGAGGCCCGCGACGCAGTGCACCGCCACGCAGCCGTCCGGCGTCTCTCGGAAGCGGTTCTTCAGCAGCTCGAACCAGCCGTCCACCACCTGAAATCAACGCAACGCGGGCAACGTTAGTCAACTTGCTCCGCCTGCAGCCCCCGCCCAGACGTCGATGCGGGCAAATTCGTCAACCGCGCACGGCCGAGCGACATTTTGCGATTGCGCTCTTTGACGCGCACGAGTTTCACACTTTGGCTCTCGACTTGTTACCGGGAAGGATTGTGCATCGTACTGCTGAGCCGTTAGTCTGGCCATCAAAGGGTCAACCGGGCCTAGATCGAGGCTCAATTGGTGCATTCATCACAGTTCTCGACAGAAAATGCTCAAACCGAAATAGAAAGAACAGAGATGAAAAAAAATTCTTTCTCTCACAAATTGTCCTAATAAGGGACGTAACAAAATGTCACCCGAAGCGAAGGAATATAACGCCTTTGATAGAATTTTGAAATGCTGTTAGAATACAGCTCAAATTTCGTCACTAGTTCCGACTGCCGGTGATGATATGGATGAGGCTCTCGTAACCGATAGATTCATTCAAATAATCCAGAGTATTGTTTTGTCAACTTGTGTTCGCTTAAAAAATTGGAAGTGTTTGTTTCGTGATCAAAGGGCAATCTTGATTTACGTTAAAAATTACCATACTTATTTGCGGCAGATTGCAAGATCTCGCGAGCTAATAATAGTAATGAAAGTCTTTTCCAAAGAAATTGATCCGATTTGCGCGCTTTTCGCTACACGAGTAGCATTTTTTAAATCGCTGAAATCAATGTACCAACCTCGTTCGGTGGGAAAGTGCCGTCATCAAACGCCAAATCTATCACGTCGATTCCCTCTGACTTTAGCTCTTCAACTTTGTAAGTTGGCTCACACACCCTGACGACCTCCTTCACGTTGTGCTTTTTCAGCTCCTGGAATTTTGAGTCATCAAAATCAGCTGTCAATGGGATAAAAGACTTGCATCTCCTCAATATTGCGACTGTTCGATATTGAAATCTCGTTGAATTCCGAAGGAGCTCAATTCCAAAAGATAGAAAAAAGAAATCACAAAGTAGTGGATAAAGGATTGTATCAAATTACGAATCGTATACTTAGGGTATGGAGCGATGTATGTACAACTGAACCGGACGACTTAATTGTTTTTAAGAAATTCTAGAGATCGATACAATTTTCCTTTGACATTCAGCGGGCAAAATATATGATGCGTAGAAATTCAGGCCAGTTGTAGCAACTACGTAAAAAATTAGTACATAAATGAATTGAGCCATCCATGATCATACATGAAATTTGTTTTCAAAAATAACAACACTAAAAGGATAGTAATATACCGACGGTAATGAAAGAAACCTGGCAGCGCCGGTACTTGTTGAAATTATTGATTTTTGTAGAATGATGACATCTCATCAATTATATTTCTGTTCAATAAATTCTTGAATGAGTTGATGGACTTATACGTATTCGTGACTAAATTGACTGAGCTTATGCCGAAACCCCTATTATGAGCAATGGTTACAAGTTCTATTCTCTCATTCAGATATTTTTTTGAGAAACTTGGTCTGATACGAAATTGATTAAAAATGAGTATAGCCACATAATTTCTGTTTACTTACTTGAATGAAAGTATGGATTGTCTGGTCATTGGGCCGATCCGTGATGAGAAATTTCATGCTTTTGTATTCGATTTCAGCGGGAGCTGGTCTGATATCTTTGACCCTCATGTTGCTCATTTCCTTCCAAGCGACAGTGGGCAGAGGCTTTTTTCTTTCAGCGTTTCACGCCGCAAACTTTGGTGGTCCACTTACTTTGGAACTATGATTCTCAAAAAGAATGAACTATCACCCGCAGCTATTACAATATTTCTTTCTAGAGAGACAGTGGAGAAAAGATAGGAGTCGAGGAGTGACCTCCAATGTGCTCTTGCTGCTTCTTCGTTACACAGAATGCCAAATTGATGAACAAAATGAACTCAGCCCATAAATGTCAGTCTTATCGAGTTTTTCCCCATTGAGAAATGAATAGAAAAGATGCTTTTCTCCCAGAGGATAGAATTGGGGGATCTCACATCTAAACTTTGGAAGAGTGACAGAGGCTTGCGAATTTCGCAGAAGTGCTTGAGAGCCGCGTCACATCAGGCGCTTGAGATGTGCTTTTTCATTTCAGACATGACAGTCCGCCGTCGGGAGGATTATCTGGAAAAAAGTGAACAAGAAATTAGTAAACAAATCAGTTTTTGTAGTTGTGATTCAATGGTGTCATTCAAAATTGAATTATGTCCATTATGATGAACTGTATATGATTTCCAATAATCTGTCATTACTTTTTTGGAATGCATCAGAAAAATGTCAAGTATGCTGTACAAGAATGTTAAACATAACTTGATTTTTATATCATTCCTCACGCAAATGATAGTTAGCCCGTTCACTATTTTTTCATCTCATTGACAGAAAACAATACCCTAGACCAAAAAAACCTATTGAGTACCTTCTAGCTATGCAAAAAGCAATGATAAAAAACATAAAGATGGACACTCATCGACTTGAACTCTCGTGATATCAGTTTTCCAAAAATGATTTTGAGGTACGTCTCAACCCCGTATTTTGGCTACCTTCCACTCGATTGCCATGGAGAGACATTTCATTCAATATTGAAGAAAAGAGATGGATATATTGTACTTGGGGCCTTAATGAGTAGATTTTCGAGTAGATCTCATTTGTAACGATAATGTCTCGTAGCCCGAAAAACTTGGATGATGCGATCAAAAAGCGCCCTCTACAGCCAGGACAATAGTGTTGAATGACCTCTGGGGTTGCCATGGCGATCACGCGAACTTTCGAATTCGAATTCATCGAGCCGATGTCTCTAAATTGTATCAACTCGCCCACGTTGATGCGTATAAACTGCCCCTTGCTAATAATCGACAATGCGAACCCGGGTTGGCTCACTTCGTCTGAGTAAACAATGAAAAAAGTTCAAGTTTCGAGTGGAAAACTCACAGAGAATCGAGCAGAGTCAACGGAAAAAAGCCTCATATGATCCCCCAACAAAAACACGTCCAAGAGTCCTCGATATGAATGAATCGAAATTTCAAGGTACACGTGGGAATCCGTGTAATTTTACGGAACCCGCAGGTGAAAACATTGCATGGAAGTCAGGCCTCGCATCCAACGAAGATCATTGATAAATTTGATTATGAAGTGGATTTCAACGAAATTGTTGAGATTTCACGACAAAACTCATGCGAGTGAAACCATCAAAACTGTAGAAGTCGTTCACAACTCTTATCCTCTGTGGGGGACATGTAATTTTTTTCATACTGAATCGTCCCTAAAAAAAATTGTAGCGCTCCACTCCTTCATTTTATATCCAAATGAGCTTCTTTCAATCGTTTTCTGATTTTTTTGATCGCTACACATTGATGAGTAGTGAACGGGTTGAATTATTCTTTAGCCCGAGTGAAGGTTTGATCAAGATTGATGGACATTAATAAAATATACGTCCTCTCAGATTCAAAGCGTCACGAGCACGAGTTAAAACGACTAATTTGCAACATATTATCGTAAATGCTCAAGCAGAGTAATCTGTATTAGGGTAATTACCCTGAATTTGTCACATTTCACTTAGGTTACAGAACGATGTAGCCTTTCAGTAGATCGCGAAGGATTTGGAAAAAATTTCTATACATCAGACACTTCGAGAAATAACTTTTCTAGCTGCCATCTTGCCCATATTAACGATAGCGGTCGTCCTTGGAAATTCAAAATATACGTTTTTACGCCAGTTTCGAAAATTACAACGACTTGGTTTTGTGTTGACATACTGATAACTTGAGACCGTCTATCGCCAAAAATGGTTGCGAACGAGTAAAAAGAAACCCCGTTATGTATATTTTCTGAAAAAGAAAGCCACGCGCATGTGCCAGACATGAGATCCGTTACATCAAATTGGTGAAATAATCGTAGGTTTTGCAGGAGTGCTAGAATAAAAAAAATACATCATTGTTCGACTGGCATCATACCTGTGTTAAAATATTCGTCTCAACTCCACAAACAAAATGCCGTAAGCTGAACGTGTGCGCATCTTCGGAAAGGAAGTTGTAGTTAGTCCTTCTAAGCTCTCATAGTTTAGTCATTTTTTATGCGTAACTACTCTAGAAAAACCGGTTATTTCAGAGGCACATCGACGGTCTAGGAGCCAAGGTGATGATCCAACTTGTAAACGTTACTTGAATTTACGTTGAATCGAATAAAAACCGGTGGTTTTCTAGGTTTGACCTCGAGGATCCACAAACTGTTGTCCCAAGTCGTCGAATGTCCTTTTTGTGATGACAAACTTCGTCGCTTTGTGCCAAACACTGATAAAAAGAATCGACTTGGCGAAATTTTTTTCATCACATTTGTTATACAGAACAAGAATATTCTCGAGAATATCCATCCCTGGTATATGTATGCAATACTTGGGAGTTGAGCATTTTATGTTCTCAGTGCTAGACGAAGTCAAATGTTAAAGGTTCAGGGAAATTACTCATTAATCTCAATCTACTACATGGGTACGGTTGTCAAATAGATGCTTTTACACATCAATTAGATTTTTCAGAGCCGCAATGACGTAAGTCCACTAATGGAATGGTTCCAAGGATGGCAAACTTTATAAGACAAGGACCCAGTGCAAATTTGACGAACTTACTAGTATTCAAGGCTGATATGTCCCTAATTGAAACAGTCGTCGACAAGAGTGTCCTCGCACAAGTTGTGTTAAGCGTACACATGGGAACAAACAAATGTCCCGAAAGATGGACATAGGACACTCTGGCATTTGGCGACTGGGTGGAACCTGTGTTTCTCAAGTATCCAGGAAAAATCTGAAAAAATTCATATAGGTCGATTGAATTATCCTTCATTCAGATATCCAGTCCGTTTTTCCCTCCACTTTTGTTTATTCATAAAAAATCGTTGAATATCAGCTTACTTTAAGGAGCGATATCTCGATGCAGGATTTTCTTCCCGCGCTCGGAGGCATCCCAAATAACTCCTCCAAGGCCAAAACATTTTCCTCCACCTCAAAACTTCATAGGTATCAATGAGTTCTAGAGTAATTGATCGAAAACTCATCAACCCGTGCTCAAATCGGAGCAAGTTAAGCGTGCGCATTGCGCATGCGTGAGCCCTCTGATCGCCCGGACGAGTGTCAATTGACAAGTTTTCGATCAATTACTCCTGAACAAATTAACATCGATGGTTTTTTGAGGCGAAGGAAAATTGTTTGGCCTTGGAGGTATTATTTGGGATGCCTCCGAGCGCGAGAGGAAAATCTTGCATCGAGATATCGCTCCTTGAAGCATGCCAATGTTCAACAATTTTTTACCATTAAACAAGTACTGGATACTTGAGAAACACAGGTTCCACCCGGTTATTCGGCGCGGCGCTTAGAGTAGACGACAGAACTTGGCTCACCCGTTGAATCCCGAAATCGGATGAGTCGCAGTGTGGAAGGTCGCTGGGAATGGGCCGACGCGGTCGCGGCTGGGCGGAAAGCAGCGAGAGGGCCGGTGACTTTTCGTGGAGGGTGCGGCGGCGGCGGCGGCGGCCAGCGGGCCCTTTGCGCGCTCGGGACGCCTGAAAAGGAGGGAAGCCGCTCCGCGCGAATGGTCCTCTGGAACGGCACGCTCGTTGTTGAGGGGCTGCGAGCCGCTGCTGAGATTTGCGCCGAAACCTCGCCGACGACTGTAATACTCTGTCCCCTCGGAGCGCAGGCGGAGCTCGCCTCCTTATTTGTGTTGGGCCTGGCAGTACTCCGCGCTGTCCAGCTGAAACTCCATGTATGTGAGAATGCGCTCACCAGGAAACTGCAAGCACAACAATTTGCAAAACGTCAATTCCGGCTGATCTTTGCTCAATGCGATTGGGTGCAAGCAAATACGTTCATCTACGACGATTCCCGGACGTGGGAGAAATCACGGAATCAGACCAGCCCCAACAGTTTTTTATGGATACTCGCTAGCTCTTACAAAAATATATTCGCGGGAGCGCAGTCTTGCGGTATGCGTTTCAGCGTGCTCTGATGCGTTTTGGTACACAGCCGGTTACGCTTCGCGTGGGCGAAGTTCGTGTCACTATTGTCTTGGGCCAAACTTTAATTATTTTCTCAAATTGTTTTTGGCACACCATTCAAGTATCGCGAATTAATTACCCGCGCACCTCGTGGTACCATGCACAGGTATGGCCTGATTGAATCGGACTTCAACAACGGGGGGTCGTTGAAGTCCGATTGGGGTTGTTGGAGTCCGGTGGCGGTAATAATGGACGGGGGCCCCCCGCCTTTCACTACCACCACCACCGCCACTACGCAGATTTATGACGCAATTTTAACTACTCGCGTTTATTTCAGAAACAGTGCTGCTAGGTATAGAGTTGGCAGATGCTCCTCTCAAATCGTATATTTTAACTCCCGAGGTACTCGATGTGTGGATATGTGGTACCTTCCAGAGGCTGTTAGCAAACTCAATAATATAGCCTATTGATTCCAAAAATCATGCAGAAGTTATTATGCAATATCGTCTTGATGAGCGCCACATTTTCTGAATGAGTATGAGAGAGCGCTAGAGCTTCCTGATAACTTACAACCGAGAAAGTCGTCAAGACTGATAAAAATAACATTTCGATGCTCCTGATGTTTTTCCCCGCAGAAAGATAGAGAGGAAGGAAGAAAAAAATGGGGAAGCTGAAGGTCAAGAGTGTCAAGGCAGAAAGAGAGAGCTTCTTTTGAAAAAGATCGTAAGAGTCGCGAAGAAGAAGTTCGCGGGTGCAGACATTTGCATTAGATCATTTTGATTCGGAAATTGGATGTTAAGAGTCTGCCTCACTTAGAACAATTGATCAAGTGAGAAATTTTTGCCCATGATTTTTGAATCGTCGAACTCAATCCTCAACTTGTCGGGATCACAAGAACAAAGTTTACACGAACTTGTCACAAACACTCTCAGCGGCTGCCTAAAATTTTTACGCGCTCGCGCAGAAGCGCATTATGCGTGGTAAAAATAGCTTGAACCGAAGAGCGAATTTATAAGTGCCGATCGAGATACGAGCGCCGGTGCATGTGCAAGACGTGTGTCGTGTGAACGCGTGCGCGCGCGCCCGTGGCCACACACACGACTTTCAACATTGCATGCTTATTTGTGAGAAAAAAAGGCGGCCAGAAAAACGATGTCCGGAATTGTCTGTGGCAGAATATAAGAATATGCGGCTAATTGCAAGTTAAAAATGGCTCATTTTCACACGCGAGAGGTGCACGATCCCGATTGGAAATTTCAGATCCCGGGCGCTTCATTAATCTGGAACCGTTTGAGTACAAAATTCCAATCAACTCTTCAAACTTCGACCCAGGTTGAAACGAGGGTTAGAATCTGTAGCGCACTCAAAACTTGGATCAACTCTGTGAAGACAAATTCGACAAATTCTTGGTTATGAGATCTAGAAGTTGACTCCTGCCAAGTGATGCTTGAATTCGTGATTTACAGCAAGCCAGCAGATCATTACAATCGATCACATTTTTCGATCTGGCGACGCCTCTGCCTTGTGAGTTGTTATCTCTCAAATTTGATAAATTGAGACAAATCAGATAATTTTTTTTTCTAATGATATGAAAAGCTCCAAAAATGTCATACTAGAGAAGGATAATTTGATGAGCGTTTCATGTGCTTGAATGAAAATTTCTCATCGGTGTATCATGTGGATCATTTGCTGGATCCAATGGAAAAATTTGGCTCTGATTAGGAAAAATCAGGTAAAATATATGTTTATTCCTACGCTTTCAGATTTTTTTACCACTCTTTTAATCATGAAAGGTTTCACACTGTAGAAAGGTAGTTAAAAATTCAAACAGAAGTGTCAACCACTCGGGTTAAAGTTCAACAACGTGGTTAAAAATTCAACCAGTGTTTGAGAAAAAAAAATTTAACCCCGTGGGTGAATTTTCAACCAAGTGGTTGAATATTTACCCCAGTGTTTGGATAATTGAGGACGGGAAAAGTAAAAATTGCCCAATATCCAGCACTGAGCGTTTGACAAAGTCATTCAATTGGTAGTCTCATTCAACAATCCGACCAAAAATTCGGGTAGTTTTGTGACATGAAGCCTCTTTGAATCACATGCATAGTTCCTTCCTGAACCGTTCATTCAACCAGTGGTCGAGGGAAAATCTCCAACGAGTGAGTGAAAATCCAACCACCGTTTGAAATTTCCACCAAATTTTTGAAAAGCAACTTCAATTAATGGTTAAGGTCATGTAAAATCCCTACCTCACCAACATTCATCATAAAGTGATTCAAAATAAAACTAAACAGTATTTCGGGAAAGTGACTCCAAGCTGCCCTGCGTATCGGTAGAATGAACCACTGTGTAAAATTTTGAAGCGATCCGTTGAAACCTTTTGGAGTAATCTGAACTATAGTGTAATTACGATATACTTGCACTGTAGTTTAAATTACTCCAAGAGCTTTCAAAAGATCGCTTCAAAACTTTATACAGTTGTTCATTCTACCGATACGCAGGGCAGCTTGGAGTTACTTTTTCGAAATATTGTTTTGTTTTATTTTAAATCAATTTATGATGAATATGAATGTCGGTTAAGTAGAGCTTCTCTTTCCCCTTAAAGTTTTTTACCAAAATTTTTCACTGTGTAGAGTAATTATAAAACCAAGTCAAAAATGGCTTCAGGCGCATGCTAAACTCCACTGATTCGGATGTTCACGGCTCTCCCAAGAAGATTTCAAGTTGTATAACCATATGTCTCATCCAATATGGCATCCAGAAAACAGCAGGAATGATGAATTTTTTAACAGTTTCAAGTAATAAAATAGCCAAAATAACGACGTTCGTGGACAAAAATTTCCTGCAACAGACCGTATGAGATTTTCGATGGGCAATTCAAGCTTAAAAATGAGATAAAATTGTAGTTTAGAATTTAATCAAATTGATCGCTAAATCAGAATTCAGAATCCGAGAACAATACGCGAGGCAGATGAACTTTAGAATCGAAATTACTCCCATGCGTCGAGTTCATGTATGCACGCAGAGAGTTTTTGAGTAAAAATTGCTCCAAGGTTTGTGGTGAAGCTGGTGACACTTGCCACTCAAAGTTTTGTCTGACTCAAACTTATGTAAAATTTATACGTGTTCACGACGAAATTTGTACAAAATTGGGGTAAAATTTACGTGTTTGGTATGAAAAATGCAAGCAAGTTACTCACAGAATTTATTTTCGATTTCGGGTAATAATTATTCCAACTTGCGTGAGGCCGCAGTACACACAAAGGTTGTGGATCTCTACTAACACTGAGGAGAAATTACCCCAAGTTAGGGTAAGAATTTTCCTAAGTTAGGATAAAAATTACTCTAAGTCTAGGTAAAAATTGACCCACAGTGTGCGACTGTCCCAAGTTAGGGTAATTTCTACATGAAGCTTGAGGGTAATTCTTCTCAAAAAATTCTCTGCGTGTGTATTTGTCTATCTGCAATGCAAAACACCTGCATAGGTACACTTCACACACGAGAGCAACCTCAAATCGCCATATCAGCTTCTCCACGCACCATTTCCAAGTTTCGATGCGGCGCGACGCTCGAACGTAGTAAAATCAAAATCTCGATTCGATCCGTTAGTACACGCTAAAATATTTGAAATACTCGATGAGTTACGATCCCTAAAACTCGAGCCGGGCACACTTTCGCCGACTCTTGAGTTGTTAATCTCGGGTCGACACCCGAGACAAACTATGGGAATTGTATGAGATCAATCAGAAAAATTGTAGATCTATCAAGATCAACTGTCAATTCGTAGCTATGCACCTTCAACTCGAGTCAAGGCGGCGGCGCGGCGATCCAAAGCATCCCGCAGGTGTAGCCTGACTTGCGGGCTTCGCTCATCCCACTCCAGTTCGTTATACTGAAAGTCGGATGCAGATTCGGTTCGATAAACCGGTTATTCGAGCCAATCTGGAGTCAATATGAACACCCAGATCTCCAATCGTGAGCAAGCCTCTAAGATGACAAGTGTACGTGCGCGTTATAAATTCTTACGAGTGATGAGCTGAAGTAGCTATTTAGGGACCATGTTCGCGGCGCTGTACTATTTCCGCTAAGCGCCGAGCCGTATACGTGCGTCGTTTTTGTTCGTCGCTCGAGGTTTGTGCGACAGTCGAGACGAGCGTTTCATCAACTCGTGTGTTTCATTCGAACATTTACCGGACTCGGTGATAGCTAGCTAAGATATGAGCTCTGATATGAGAATGCCCGAACGTATGGGATAGGCATTGTCTGACAAGCACCCCTACTTACATATACATTAGTTTCTGGTACTTTTTCAAATGAAGAACTGACAGAAGATATGAAGGAGAACTCCGGATTTGGATAAATATAGTCGCATGAGATGTCAGTTTTGAGTACGAACTCCGAAAGTCAAAATTCTTTACCTAAAATTCATATGATTTGTTCTCTACGGATGAACAGGGTTCGTGCTTCGATCGAGACAGCTTGGAGTGGGTTTCCAAATAGCAACACGGAATGCTCAATTTCGCGTTGGACACA
>JAPYYZ010000188.1:0-25054 GCA_030522705.1 Eretmocerus eremicus | reverse complement strand
TTTATTCAAAAAATGAATATGTCCCGTTTTGGAACGGAAAATTTTGGAAAAGTGGATATATTCTGTTTTGAGGCGCAAGGGGCGCAGAAAATGCCGCAACGACCTTCCATCGTGTTAGTTATGCTATGCGATTTTATATACGACAATGATTATGAGAGATGACAGTCAATGAAGTACATCGACCTGTGATATAATATGTATTATTTACGGAGACTCGGAAAGATGGAGCCGATGTAAAGCAAAAGGCGCTAGAGCCCATCAGCTGTGTGTATCGTTTTTTGACGAAACTTGGAGTCAAACGACTTACTTTTGCAGGGATCTGCTCTGTGTCCTAGAACACGGAAGCACGTACGATTTCAACTGCATCTACTGTACAGGATAACGGAAACTTGGCCAAACATAACTCGCAGATTTAAATTTTCAGATTATTTATCAAGAAAAACAAAACAATCCTCGAGCTCAAAATTTTGACGAGGAGAAAATATTCCTAAGACTGAAAATCCTTAGTGCCCCAAATCAATAAACTCTCGAGTTTTGGAGTTTCGGAATTTTGACGAGGAGAAAATATCCCTGAACTCGCAAACCCCTAAATCCCTTGTCAAGAATTTTGGGATCGACAAACTTGCCAGTTCATGGAAATTTTCTGCTTATCAAAACATCAAGCTCGAAGAGTTGTTAATTTGGAGATTCAGGTATACATGTATGGATATTTTCTCTTTGTCAAAATGTCGAGCTCGAGAGTTTACTAGTTTGAGGCTTGAGGAACTTGCGGGTGTAGAAATACTTTGCTCCCCATGGTAATTCTGAGCTTGGTCTGTTAATGGCTTTCCATTGCTGAATCCGACTGAATAGCTAACGAGGAGAGTGTCAGGTCTGCGGGTCACGGATTTAGCTGGAACTTTGGGAATAGTCTCTTTTTGGTGACAAAAGACGATATCCAAAGCCGCGAATGTTAACGCTCGAGGGTTTCTGAATTACAGGCTGGGACTTCATAGCATTGCCCATATAGGCACATGTTAAAAAGTAATATGTATTTATAGGCATTATCACGAAAACTTGGAGATTCCGGGGCTGAAAATCCAAAAACTCAAAATCGAGCTTTCTCGTGTGCTTGAGGTTTATTTTCTTTCACAGTTACACATAGAACGAAAATCCATCATAAATCGTATAGAGAAAGCTTTCTGAAAAAAGTTACAATATACCACTCATGTTATTTCACAAGTCCACGGAACTGTCGAAAAATTACTAAAATTGTCATATGTATGGCCCCCCGTGGGTCTCGACCACTCCACCATTGATAAGTAGTCACAAAAGAGATCACCTTGATTTGATAAGGGAGATTGTGATCATCTTAAAATTTAGAATTTCTTGGCTCGATTTGTAAATTTCCCGTAGACTTTCATTACTTGTGGAGGTAAAATTTCGGGAACAAGCCCACGGAAACGTTCCATTTTTGTAAGTCACGTATACATAGAATACTCATGCGTTGAATCCGATCGAAATGGCGGTACAATGCTTGGTCGATTGATCATGGGGCATTACAAGTAACAGTTTTCGAGTCCACGGAACTGACATTTCGCCTCAAATCTGCTCTTAAGATCCCAAAAATGAACGTAGAATCTTTTACTTGGAGTTTCCATCAATGCTTATACTTCAGGAAAAAATTGTCCCCTCCAAGATTAAAAATTATAGAGGTAGCACAATGTACACGAAACTGACTTTCTTATTTACATAGCAAGATTTCGGCTCTTTATGTGCTTGTTCCACTGGGGTGATCAAATTTGCACCCGTTCTATCACTTGATTCCACTTATTTGAAACAATTTACTCCAAATACTTGTTTGTACAAGAAGCCTCAGAGTGGATTTGTTGTGTGTAAACGCTGATTTAACAAATTTCAGTGTTTTTTGCGAAAATCCCATTACAAGAAAGGAGCAAGTGGCTCGGATCATTGTTCGCATATTCTGACCATAGAACCTGTGATTATTGATTGGTCTAATATTGTATTTTGAGGAAACAATTTGGGAGCAACAAATGCCACTCATCATTACTGCGACGCTATGACAGCCCCAATCTGGGCGGAACTGAAAATAATACAGTCCACGGAACTGACATTTTGACCGTTACTTACCTAAAATAAAAAATATGGCTTCATGCATCGACCTGAAACTTAAGCCTCAATCTATTTCAATAGAATACGCAAGAAAAAATTTGTTTGGAATGCTTTCTAGCCTTTTCGTGGAAACGCGAGGTCATTACATGGAATCTGCAAGTTTTCGCTATAATGCCCATAATATGGGGTCGATTCTCACGAAACAGTGGAATTTGGGGGGCAATATCGTGGCACGATGGAAATTCAACTAGGTATTGCCGCGTCCGAAACAAGTTCACGTTGGTATGACAAGCTGCGAGACTCTAAAAAAAATTATACATGCAGCATATTATTAGTCTATAATGATGTTGCCACGGAACATTTATGACAATTTCCACGCGCGGACAGAGTGCCTTTGTTGATTATATTATTGCTACTTTAAATAATCAAGCTGGGGTTTGTATTTCTGTTGAGAATCACTCTTCCAGACCTCAACTTTGAAGCACCATTTACACAGAACACAATTTTAATTGTCAAATAGTGAAATTTGTGAGCTTGAGAGACTACAATTAAGTACAACGCAGATCTCATACGGTTGGACATTCGAAAAATGTGGCATTTTGAGCACATAATGACTCGTAGAGGGTAGAAAAAGGCAACTATATCGTCTCTCCAAACTATCCTCATATGTTGATAACGATGGGTTATCAAAATCACGATCTTATAGACCAACCACAGTAGGGTCAATTGCCAGCCACCGACGTGGAATTCCCGAATTTCGGGAGAATCGCTCATAAGAGCTTCCTCGCTTCAATGCTCTTTAATTGAGATAGCAAAATTCTCTGTCCCGTCAAAACATTGCAGATCAGTAGACATATGTATTAAAAAAAATCTTGAAAAGGGATCGGCCAAAGCCGGCACGGAAGTTGCTCTGCTATATCGACACTTGCTAACACTGCTCACTGTTTCGTTTTCGGCATGTTTCGGAGATTCCGGAGCGCAGCTCTTTGACGTTAGTGAATTTAGTCAGATTTTGACGGCGTTATGTTCTTATTCAAGTGTCTCATCTGAATGTGATGAGCAGGATCCCAATGTTTGAGTAGGGGACATTGTCTTCGGTGATTTTTCCAGTCGTTCGGCCTCTCCAGTGCTGAGGAAATTCAAATACAAGTTGTAAATAGAAAATTTAAGGTTAGTTTGTTCCGATAAACTGGGCCTCATTCTCATATTGTTATTGCCGAAATTATCGCACTTCTCTTTCTTTTCAATCTCATCCAACTCACAATTTACTATCCCATTTTTATACCAAAAGATGGAATCCGAAGAACCAATGGAGATTGATCCACGGGGAGAGTTTGATGATGCACTGGAAGAAGGTGAATACGTTGAACCAAATCGTATCAGTAGGAAAATCATCACAAGCAATGATGATGTGAGTATTGAGAATTTCCTAAGATTGTCATCATCATTGATTTTGTGAGTTACAGAGTTAGCATTATTGTCTATTTATTTTGACAATTTCAGGAACCTGAAGAAGCGCAGCTTGCGAACAAAGATGGAGTTTTTGTTACAGGAGTTGATGTGTTCAGTAAAGAGGCTAAAGCCAAAAAAGAAGAACGAGCAAAACGATTTGGCTTAAAAAAACAGGCAGAGGAAGATGAAGCACTAGAAGCAGATGAGTTGTATGCCAGGTATATTACATGCATTTATTTTTAATGTATGTTTTGTTGTTAACAAATTTGTTCTCTCCATGGAATGACTTTTTATGTGTTGCAGTTTTGGTATAGTTGAAGGCAGCCAGAATGCCCTCAATTACAGGCTAAATGTTCTTCATATGAGAGGTACAGAAAATATGACTACAAAAGATATATTCAAATATTTTAAAGATTATGCACCAGCTTCAATAGAGTGGATCAATGAAATATCATGTAACTATCCTTTTAGACATAATCATGATTTCTACTATATCTATTTATGTATCATCTTTCACTTTTGCATAAATTCATACATATGTAGGTAATATAGTATGGCTTGATAAAGAGTCAGCTGCCAGAGCCATATTAGGACTATCTAAGAAGATAGTTGGTATAAAAAATCGTCGCGTACATTCAGATGATGAATCTGATGAAGAATCCGATGATGACATAATAGTGAATGGTAAACGTTATATTGAACCGAATAGTGTTCATGTCAAAGATATCAGGTGTCCTTTACCTCCTGGTATATGGAGAAAAGGCCGTGATTATATGGATTCTAGAAACATATTCTTAAGATTTGCATCCAGATCAGATAGAAAGCCTATAGTTGACGAAAAAGTGGGTAAGTAATGTCAGATTTAGGAAAGTTGTTTCAATAATATCTGCTAACAGTGCTTAATGTCGTAGGCGTTTTTACTTTTGTCAATTATGGTATAATGGGTTTGTGGTGTGTATTCACACATTTGTGCAATCTTCTCGAGGGATATCAAGATTTTTGTAGAAATGCGATTTGAATTGAAAATGTTCATTCAGAAAGGATTCTCCTCAAAAATGAGTAGTTTTTGCAAACAATATTGCCACCTAAATTGACTCTACATCTCAAGGAATTTATGAGTTATACAAGTCGGGAACTGAATTTAAATAATCATGAAAAATCTGTCACAGGTTTAAGAGGCATTTTGAGCACGTCACGGAAACGCACACACAGACAAATGAGAGAAACTTCACCTGATGGAAAGAATGAAGAAGGCACAAATGGCATAGCTGCAAAAAACCCATGGGGCGCTCTTTCGAGGAACTGGGGAATGGCTGATTTTGTTGAAGATGATTATTTACCGAAAGCACCCCCAGTAGAAACGGTTCCTTACTCGAGAGAAAGACCTCCTTACGCGAGGGAAAGAGCTCCTCATGTCAAAGAAAGATTGGGATTTAGACCACAAATGATCAATAGTGATGATTCAAATGTGATAGAGTTGTCGGATGAAAGTGAATCAGAAAGTTCAAGTGAAGAGGAAAATTGGAGTAGGAGAAATAAAATGCCAAGAATGCGTATGCATGCTGATGATGAAGAAGAAAAAGTTCGCAGACGGAAAGGGAGGATCAGAGAAATGGTTTGTGTTGAAGTTATTTATTTGAGTCATAACATGTCCTTGCAAGCCTTTCAAATCGATGATATTTGACAGATGAATCAGAGCGGGCATACAATGAGCCATGATGTACAAGGTCATGATTTACGTGGCAAACTGATAGCCCGAAGAAGACTTCCCCCTGTAGAGGACGAAAAAATCCACGTTGTGGTAACGAACCCCAAAGCAGTCCGGAGTGACTTCAGAGATCTCAGTGTAACAGAAGTAAGTTGATTGAATCAGAAAAAGTTTGATCAAGAGTTGATTTTGCAACATTAACATTTATTATTATTTTGACAACCTTCTAGGATGAAGATGAAGGTTCCGAACAGAATGGTGATACACAGGAAGGTGATGAAGAAGAGGGGGAAATTATTGATGATTCTGATAGCAACAGTAAGACTGAAGATGATGATGAAGAACAAAAAGAGACGGAAGAAGAAGACGATGAGGATGAAGAATCAGAGGAAGAGTCTGATGAGTCAGAATCGTCTGACGATACTAGCGACAGTAGTATGTCTGAAAAAGAAGTGCAGGGTCCTAAAGGAAGTGTTATAAAAGTTGTTCAACATAAACCAAAACTAGCATCAACAGTTTCAACAGTCTGGTCTCGCCTCAATCATTCTAAGAATAAAAAGGATGATGGATCCCCAGAAGAACGGTAAAAGAGAATGCTTTGAAATCATTTTTATTATAATCTCATCACTCACAGTATCATCCCTCAGATAATGACCTTGAAAAACTTTCTAGGTATCGTTCACAAAAAGACTTGCGAAGCTCATTGAAAAAGAATGATCTCCGATCCCGTATTGGCAATCACCATATAAGAGGACGATCGCCACTAAGAATAGAGCTGAGGAATGATAAATATGCTGGGTCAAGGAGTGATTCAGATTAATCACCCGAAGTGATGAATATAACTCATTCAATGATTGTAGTGGTTGAATTGTGAATCATCGAACTATTGATTTATGGCCACGAATGCCTCTTTTTTACAACCTTTATATGCCATGCTGACAAGTTAATTGTTCAACGTTTTTTGAATCATAGAAAATGAGTGATAATTTGATTTCTTCAATACTTTATTACGTCATAATGAGCGTCAGATACAATAACAATTGAAATACTCAACATTTTAATCACATTCATACACAAGATAATTGAAGACATAAATTTTTTCAGAAAATGCTTACAATAATCTTCAATTAGATCGAGCTGTAAGAGTTTGTTAAGCACAAATGTGCTCTTTATAGTTATTATTAATACTATTATCATTATTATTTTCAAATTTATACTCTTGTGTTGATCATCTGTGAAACATTAATCTCTCAACATTCTGAAACACACTAGAAAAAGAGCCAATTGTCACGTTTTCAATGAAGAATAGATTCAAGATAAAATGAAAGCATAGAGTATGTACATATATACATATATCTTCATGTAAAAAATAAATCAGTGTAGCGTCTTGTAAATTTGGATAACTATAGATTTACTTATGCATCTTTTTTGATGAAACTCGAACTGCTGTTAATAGGTTCATTTACTTTGGGATTGGAGAGCTAGCAGCAATATTTTGATATTTGAACTCAAATTTTACATTTTTTGTTCTCAAAGATAACTCTCTTGGCGATACATGTTGCGCTGGTTGAGTTTGATTTGTATGTAAATATTCTGATCCTGATGTCTTCTATTAAATATAGTGACTCCAGAGATTCATTATTTTAAAGAGCATTTGTCTAATGATTTCGTACCACATCATTTGCATAGTGAAATTTGATTGTTTTTGAAAAATTTGATGAGCATATCCCTATCAACTGAAAATTTGACAATCAATCGCGGGCTGTTAAAAAAATCGTTTGAAAAATGTATGATTACATTGGACCTATTTCATATAGAAAATTAATCTAGAAAATATTGGCATTTGTATTCAGGAATATCAATTGTGGTTATTGGCATATCATGTAATAACTTGTTACATATGTTTAAACTTTCTCACTCCTTCATCAGATATCATCTTGAGTACTCTACAATTTTCAGAAGAGTACCTAGTCCTACATCGATTGACCATTTGAAAATGAGACTCAGCAACAAGTGCTGGTCCATAATAATCTAATTTCTCAAGGCTACTCAACATTCATAAAATTGCCCAAAAGAGAACCAATCATTGGCTTTGACCTGTTGTACAATCTGAACTTGAGTACTACAACGTTTTGCAAAGATTCTACATAAAATTCATAAGGCAACACGTTGGTTTAGTCTTGATTCAACATGTGTACCTGCTTCTTAGATGTCCACGTTTTGTTAGATTTTGACTGATAATCTCTACTTTTTTTAAATACTTGACATTTTTAGAATTGTGCCTAGGATAACAACTGTTTCTTAGAATGGCCGAATTAGTCAACTTTTGAAGTAGACTATGCCCATGTTGCTATAAATCAAATCAACTTGTTCATGGACTTTTCATGCAAATTTTTGGGTAAATCTCACGTCATACTCTGACAAGTGATGAGATCGTCGCGTTCTTTTGATCGATTCGAGTAACAAGCGCGGCGCGCTTATGCTCATACATGAATTAAATGCGTCGAAATTTCAATGAGATATCAGCTGCTTTGTAAAATAAATATTTAAATCGCTGATCATCAGATATTAGCCTATTTGCAACCTGAGCTTGGATGTGTCATTCAAGTCCAACTTCATCTAATCAATGCGTTCTTTCAGAGGATGTATCACTTCAGGCAATTCTTGTAAGGAAGAGAAATTAAATTTTAGTTGTTCCATTCCAACTTTTTCAAATGTGATACCTAAAACCAAACTTTTGATCTCAAGTAAGATAAATAGTTTAAATAAGAGTATTTGAATTTTAATTTCAAGAAGACATTCATCAAACACATACACACCTTGTTGAATTCTTTGCTTGCTTATTATGGAAAACTGACACATGGAACCCTAGAAATATTTGATATTCACGGTTGATAAATTGGCAACAGCAGATACATACATTCAACATTGAATATGTTAGGCCTCATTAATTTATAATTCTGATGACACGGCAAACCTGAATTTGCGATGAGTAATAAAAATAGTAGAGTTGAACAAAATTAATAATGAGCATACACATTGAAATCATCATTAAGGTGATCCTAGTCTCAGAGTGACTTGTATTAACCGAAAATTTCACTGCAAACGTAGAATTTTGATAGTCTATTAATCTTCCTATAGATAAAATACACTAGAACTAACTAACAATCAGTTGGGCCAACGTTTGACGATGAAGAAATTGAATGAAAGCAATTATGACATCTCAACCGCAGTAGGCTTCGTAAATTTTCCTACGTAATTACCTGAAAGATTATGAGGACTTAGTCCATTCAATGTTAAGATTGAATTCACGATTAAGCTTACATATTATTTCATCGTTTGAGGAAATACCTCGTTCACTTTAACAATAGTTCTCTTTCAATCTAAAATATATTTGATTCGTTGTAAAAATCACATGAGTAAGAAAATTGTTCTAGTGATCTTGACGGAGAGGAAATTTGCAAAGTAACATCAACTGGTTTCCGAAAACTTTCAAGACTCCAGGAAAATTCTTTGATAATTATTACAATTTCATAATTGAGTATTGAATGGCTGCTGATGCATTAATGATAGCTATGTCATTAAATTAATCGAGCCCTGTACAATTCCTATAAAGGGAATCGATCGATTAGGCAACTAATGACGCTCGTTCTACGTAAGAGCGACTTCGGAAAGCCGAATCTGATGAAAAGTGTACTGAACGTAAAAATCTGGGTAAACAAGGAAATGGTTTATTGACTACTGCTGGTTCTTGCATCTTTTTCAGAAAAGATAATGAGTGAGACTTACAACAAATATTCAGCCGAAATCGCCGTTCGTGCTCCATTCCCAAAATCGATTACATGACAACCGCGCAAAATCGATCATGACATAAGGAAACATCTTCAGCAAAAAATTCGGAAATTGTGATTGACGTCTCGGAGCTTTGATTGTTGATGAGTAAAGGATAACGTTTCATGTATAGAATTTTAGACTAAATTCAACCATCAACTCAAATTGGAGTCTTCTTCTTTTGATGCAAGTTAGATGAATGCGCCTGTACAATTCATGCGAAAAATTGATATCTCAATGAGGTGTTTTATGAACATAGGATAATTACTTGAAAATTATCAACAATTCACGTGTTCAACAACCACGTGCATTTTATGCACGCGGATGGCAGTTTCAGTAGAATAATGATAACATTTTTATATCACCTCACTATGTTATCCTCAATGATTATAACTTCCTGATACACTGATGATCTTTTGACTACATTGCATCAATATGACAGATGACAAGAATTTAATTAAAAAATTGGATAATAATGCTGATATTGAGAGTAATTAATTCAATCGATGTAATATCTCTATGATTAATTATTATACTGCATTGGCTGACATACAAAGTTTCTCAAGACGTTAACAGTATAAGAATTAAAGATTTGGAATTCATTCAAGTTAAAAATAATATTATTTACAATTACATATCACACACATCTTCATTATTGAAGAAAAGAAAAGTTCATTTGCATGGATCAGCATCTTGACAAAGATAGTACTTCACAGTTCCAAGTTATTTGGGTGACATCAAAAAACTATTGCCTAGTCACGCGGCGATTCTGAAAGTTTTCATTGCCTCTTGCAGACTGGTCTTTTCTGCGCCATGAAATTCAGTTGATAATTATGAATTGACATCGGATGTCTTAGCAATTACGCAAAGTATAGTAAAAAAATTCAGAAAAATATCATAGTTTTCATGTTCACATTTTCATCTCAATCATTTCGAGAACTCAACTGAACAAGCTGACATGAATACATTGATTTAGTTCAGCTTATTATTGGATAAAATATTTAAAATATCTCGATCGAAATGAAATAATATCCTATTACTTTGTATTTGGCTTATTGCTCAAAGTGAATCGCCGATTTTTTTTCACTGTGATGAGTATTATGTATTGAAGATAGGATATAATTTCCATTCCTCCATACGTGAACCCCGGATTCACCTCTACGGCGATCGATCAAGTGGGATGAAATGGTCAATACACTTATTGAAATGAATCATCTTATGGAATAAAATCACTGTATTCTGTGGTAGACTGAAACAGAGATGCACAAGGCTAGATACCTCGATTGCACTTCTGAAACTTGCCGCACTTTGTCCTGATCATTTTGTTCAACTTTCACGGATGTATACTTCTGCGATACATTTTGAATTGCTGAACGATTTTCTTCGCCCCAAAACAATTATCTCTTCATTTATGAATGAGACATCTTTTCTCCATGAAATCACAATGTTTCCTCAGAAATCATCGTAGTTGGCGATTTATTCTCTATTGTTTTGGAAAAGCAAGGTCTCTTGGAAAATGTACTGTTTGAGCGTTTCCTTTGGAAGATCGTCTAATTCCATCTCAAATCTGAATGGCTCTTCTGCTACAGGCTAATTATGATATAAAGAGTCAATTTAGTGAGTCGAGTGAAGGAATTTTAAAACCCTTTCAACATTGAAAAATTTTGATTACCTCATCAGCTGGATCATAGTACTGCTCCAGATAAGGATGAGCCAGTGCATCCTCAACCTCAATACGTTTATTCGGATTGAAAGTAAGCATTTTATCAAGGAGATCAAGTGCCTTGGGATCTGCATTCGGGAATAAGCTCGTCCATGGAACTTTAGGCTTGTATGGCAGAGATTGCAAATAGTTTCGCGCCTGTAGTAGAAGAAGATTTAATAAAACACAATAGAAGCGAAGAAAAAGTACAATGATTGTGGATTGACAAGACCTACTTTTTCGTTCACTATACATTCTAGATCCTCAGGTGAAGGTGAACCAAGAATACCAAGAATATGGTTCAGTTGATCTAAATAATGCTTGCCAGGGAATATAGCTTTTCTTGATAGCATCTCTGCCAAGATACACCCAACTGACCAGATATCAATTGATTTGGTATAACCCTGTGAACAGTTCAATTGACAACGAAATTCATGTTTACAAGATTTGTAATATTGTAATTGTAAAAAAGTTACACTTGGATGAGTAAAAAATCGTAGGACAACTCTTAGAGTCGGAATCAAATAAAAGCAGGCACATGGGTATCACCTCTCGCTATTGCGAGCGCGATAGCATATGTGCATGACTGATGGAAAAATCAAGCAAGGTGACAGTCAATTTTAGCCAATGCTGTAGATATGATGCTCACCTTTGAGTTCAACATGATTTCAGGTGCTCTATACCAACGTGTAGCTACATACTCTGTGAGGAAACCAGCATGATTATGTTCTGGATCAGCAACTCTAGCAAGGCCAAAATCACATATTTTAAGGTCACACGTGGTATTCAGGAGCAAATTACTAGGTTTGAGGTCTCTGTGTAATACATTTGCAGAGTGAATGTACTTCAATCCCCGAAGGATTTGATACAGGAAGTAGCATATGTGATCATTACTGATAGCCTGAAGAGTATAATATATGTGATTACAGGCTCGTGAAGAATAAGAAGATTCAGTGATCCAAGACAATCTGATATGACAATCTGATATGGCTCACCTGAGTTTTGAGCAATTTGTAGAGATCAGTTTCCATTAAGCATTGGACAATATATACATCTTTCATCTGATCTATGGTAGGTGCTCTCAATATATCTCTTATATCTATAATCTGAAACAAGTAAGATATGAATGCAAATTGTGTTGAGCTACGGTAACAACAGGGCCTTGAACCATGGAAATTGTACTCACATTTTCATGTTTGAACCTTGTGAGGATTTTAATTTCTCTCAATGTTCTTTGACTGTATGTTTGATGCTCGAATGGAGAAATTTTCTTAATTGCTACTTTGGTCTCCGTAACATTATCATACGCAGAGCTGCAAAACAATAGATTTTCTTGAGTCGTAGAATTGTGATTGTTTGAATTCAAAATAGCCAGATGTGTGAGCTGTGCGCAACAAGTGTTTTGCTAATTTCAATCAGTAACCATATTCAACGAGAACCTAATGACCCAATGAGGGATATGCGCTGGTGGTAGAGCAAGGGTAAACGTAAGCAAGATCAAGGATGCCTTGATCTCGCACCAAGCAATCACTCGCTTAGCACAGTAGTGTGAAATTTGCACGAGTCACCCATGCACAGGAATCACACAGGGCTTGTGTCAAGGGCGCGAACACCGAACGCCTCGCACAGATGGTTGAGGGAACGGCTCAGCGACGACGGTTGACGTGGGTTGACGTCAGTCGTGTTGATAGGCGTCCGAGATAACGCCGAATCAAGAGAGCCCGGAAGAATACTCACACGACCATGCCGTAGGCGCCCTCGCCCATGTAGGCGAGGTTGGTGTATCGGGGCCCGACCTCGAACACCTGGCCTCGGACGATCTCGGCGTTGGGCTGCTGCGCGGTATTGGCAGCCGCCGCTGCGGCCTGGGTGGCCGCCATTTTCCCAGGAGACGACGTCGAGCGGCGGCGGCGGCGGCGACGGCAGCAGCAGCTAATCACGAGCGGCGGCGGGCGGCTCCAACGCTCGCTCGCTACGCGATTTTCGGCGTTATGGACAACTCCGGTGACCCTGCCCCGATAGGTATACGCGGCGGCTCGGGGTATGCGCGCGCGCTCTCTGAGACGACGTCCTCGGGGCTCTTCCTTGGCCGGCCCGCGCACTGCCGCGCACCAAACTGCACCAAACAACAACACGAGCCCGCTCCGAAAACTCGCACCTTTTGCGCTTCGCTACACACGTACCATGCACCTATATGTGCGTGTAATGACAGGTAAGTATACGCGGGAGCGTCCGATACGAGGTGATAAATAAAGGTGACGAGTTTGGCGCCGATACTACACTCCGGGTGGCGCACTAACGATCACTGACGATGACTAGCGCGCGACGTGTGTGGTGTCCTCCCCCGCGCGCGCCCCGCAGGAAATTCGGAGCCCGACCCGTGGATGCGGAGCAGAAAACGCGTGAACGAAGCGCGGGTGGCAAGGGGAACGTTGGTGGGGGGAGGGGGGGTTTCCCCCGGAGATACGCGAAAGATGATTGTGATGGATATATACAGGTATACGGATAAGTATGGAGCGAATCGCGCCCCGCAGTCTGGCCGCCCGCGTGACACTGCAGCAAAATGCATTGCATGCGCCGACGGGATATGTGGCCTTGCACCTGCTGCTCCGCTGCACCCGTGCAACACGCGCACTTTGGCTTGTGCGGTCTTGACCCCTTATATATATCGCGTTTTGCGCGGGTGCGGCCGGGATATTGTTGTATCGGCGTATCAGCTGCGCGAATACGCACTCAAGTCGAGGAGAAAAGTCGAAATTAAACGTCTCAAATGGTGATTTTGTTCGTTCATCAACTTTATGCTAATGACTGTAGAAAATCCGTTCGTGAGAATGGGAAAACCAAATATAAAAAGCGAGTCAGTGATGGAGATCCGACTCGTCGTTAGTAGTTCTAATTGAGAATATTCCTCGGAATATTCAAAATTGCCGTTTCCGATTTGTATACCACTGCTCTTTTTGCGAGAAATTTACAGCGAATATGCCCAATTACTGGGATATAGGTAGGAACCTAAAGCGTATCTCGCTAAAAGTAAGAATTTTTCGACCACACCTCGCGGCGCGAGCAGCAATCTCAAGAATGCTGCATCGGTTATCGGCTATTGGGGTCCGTTTAATATTGGACGTGTAGTGATCGATTTTTCTGTCGCTACGTGATAAATTGGGTGTCGCGTCAATTTTTCATAACGTGCGTTACATGCCCTTATCTCGTGAAAATTCGATCGAACCGAGGGAGGTTGCTTTTCCTGAATTATTCAACATCAGCTTCTCGTTTAGTTGGCTCGAGCTCGGTAAAACATACCTTGTTGAACATCTGGTTAGAAAGTTTAACGAGTGAGTTAGCTAGCTGCACCACCTGCAAACTTTGATAATCAAATTATAGCTTCGGATGGATCCAATCGAAGAGATTCCACTATCAGTGACAAGCGGAAAATTAGATAGCCAGGAGTTCGCGCTTCCTTTGCTCTTGATCTGGAAAGCAATCGAGATCGTTTGCGATGTATTGCCTTGACATGCAATTTATCTACGAACAGCCGCAAAATAATAAACTCTATTGTTTCTACTCGGCGCGACAACGTAATTATCCTACGGAATTCAATTTTCTTTCCGATGTTCTGCAGCATTGATAGGATCCTGCCGATGGTATTTTACAATTCTCTCCTCGTGTTATCGATGATTGAACGAGTATCAAAACTACGTGTGAAAAATATACAGCATTTTTTCCGAGGTGAGGAAGATTTGATTGAATAGCCTTGCGCGGAAGAATATGAAGCTTCATTCGTGATTTTGCCGGAGCTTGAAAATTTCGTTCGCGGGACTACCTTGAGGACTAGAGAGTCAAAAATAATCCCGAAACATGTACAATTTTTTTTTACTACTCTCTCTGGTCTCATAGTTAGCAAATCGCTGAATTCACATACCGAGGTAAAGTGATCGCTAAAGGGTAAAGGGTCAAAATGTCAACTTTCCATGCTCTGTCTCCAGAGTCAACGTGTCCCGACCTGCTCCTCCTCGGCTAGAATGAAACTCATACCACTTACCCGGTACATTTTCTATAAGAGATGACTTTTGAATTCACGATTCACATTGATTCTATGGCTGAGCAAAAAAGACTTTGGAGTATGCCAACCTCGATGCCAACCCTGGATATTACTAACTGAGTGACGACTCAAATCTCTGGGTACATTTTTTTCTTTACAAACAAGACAAATGTGCCTAATTTTTCCACACTAATTTCGTGTCAGGCATAGATTTTGAATGACTCGATATTTTTGAATATATCTCGGCTCATTTTGAAGCCTATCTCAATTCTTAAAGATTGAGCAAGGATACATTCAATTCCAATCACTTGAAACCGTCTTACACTATTCCAGATTTACAAAAAAATTAAGGTTTCCCGGCACAAGAGACAGTAGTGTGCCTCATTCTCCCTTATATGGATGGCTCCGGACCAGAACGCTATGATTACATTTTGGCTTATTGAAAAACCGAGTCTGTATTTTAATGCTACTCGGCCTAGTTATTATCTTTCAGGACAATTTCTACAGTATTACGTTGATGAATAGCACATCTGCATGATCCCGAAAAAATCATTCCGAAAAATGGTTACCAGCCCGGTTGGCGTCCAAAGTACTGATACGTTTTTTGCAGAAAGCCGAGATGTAGTTAAACGTTCTGATCCGGAGCCGTCCACGTGTATGAGGGCTTGTCTCCTTGAAAGCACATTAGTCTTTCGTGAAATAACGATTTACCGCACGGTACGGACGGCATTCTTTTATGAATTCTTAAAAATCCAAATACAGCAGTTTATCTCAATCCGTCAATGAGTATATTTCTACTTAACAGAGGATTTGTTTATGATAGATTCCATTCATCAAGAGAGTTTTCAAAGCCTATTATGGTTTATTTTGGCGTGATTTCCGTGACAAGGGTCATTGATACCGAATAAATTCGAATTAATGTTATGAAAAAACCTTTTGCCTAAAGTTTAGAGTGAGACTTCGCAAAAACAAATAATTTTGTTGAACCGACAAAATATTATGTTGGAACATTCAATTTGTGATACTAACAAGACTAATTTCATTGCCAGTCCAACAATCCAGAATCCAACAAAATTTATTTGGACGAATTAGCAAATCTTTTTTTTCTGTGCGTCTCGGCTTCCAAACATTCAAATAAGACGTCCCTCAACAACCCATTCTCACCTTTTTTCATACCCTTTTAGATTATTTATAAGTCGCTGGGTCTATTTCCAATGAGGTGAGCGACTGATTTTTATGGGTGACTTTTAACTCGATTTTGAACGCATTAGTGTCTGATGAAGTTCTGAGGATTTTTCAAGTACCCTGTTACGAAGAAGTCATATCATAAATCAAGAAGCCGGTTTACGAATGAAACTGGATAATATTATATATGGTGGGGAGAAGGAAGAAGTGAATAAGTGATGAAATCCAACCAAGTCCAGCAAGAGAGGAGTCTTTTTGAAAACCAGTCATCTTCGCCTTGAACTATAATTTATGGATTTATGCACGTGTACAGTAATGTATGAATGTCCCCTTATAAAGTGACGAATCGATGAGCAGTCGGTGATGTGCCGGTGATGGCTGATAAGTATCCAATCGATGATCACTTGACTCGATTTGTGGAAAGATAAGTGCGCTCGAGCGAGCTGTGACGTAAATGAGCAGCGTCAAATCGACGAGGGTGGCGCTTTCAAAGTCGTATATCGCATCGCAGGGGTGAATACGGAACTAAATACCAGAGACAAATGCCCTCCCATCTATCACAAAAACCGAAGAGTCTGACTCTGAAATTCGACAAAATGCAATATGGAATGAATTTATACGAATATGGGCATATTAAGTAGCAATAAATATAAAAATACGCTGCTAAAAGGAACTAGCAGAATGCTTCCTCAAAGTGATATCACGTATCATTATTATTATTTTTAATTCTCGTGGTGTCTCGTGCCGAAGCTTTTACCCACAGTGGTGGTGGGAAGTTAGACTGAGGTGATGGGAGGTGAATTTGGGGGAAGATGGTTAAGATTATAATCTTAACCAATAATTATTGTTGTAGTAAAGTGATGGATAAGTAAAGGCCAAAATATCCGGTGGAAATTGACTGTATGAAGGGACGAAATTTTAATGAACTTCATAATTCAAATAACTATTAACTTTTCCGAGAAACTTAAAAAGAAATTTTTTCCCCCAAGCAATGGCTGACATTGAGGATATACTGAAGAGTGAAGATGAATTTTTTTCAGATTTTTTGAGGGAGATTAAAAGAAGATGGAGAAATTGACGTTGAAAAAATTTTGATTTCATGAACATTTTCAGTTTAATATAGTAATACTTCAAAAAATTGTAATTAAAAGCGGAGCATCTATTAAGGGCTGAAAATCAACTGGAGTCTCGCGATGATGGTCATGAAGAAGCATGTAAAATTTGGAAATGAAAGAATGAAATGCGTAAAAGTTTTTGAGTGACAAAGAATGAGAAAAACGATGGCACGTGCATGTGCACGAACACGGAAGAACGCTAAGATACTTTGGATAACAAGAATTTTGGAGAATAATTTGGGTAAAATCTAAGACAAGGAATGGAAATCTCTCGTCGAGTAGATGAAAAATACCGATTTCAGCAATAGTTTAGGAGAAATATGTGTTGAGGAAGAGAAGAAATATGCTGGGTAAGACTGAATTTCGGCTAGAGTGATTACAAGGCTTCCTCTTTGAGAAAGCAAAAGTAGCGAAGAAGAATTATTTTTTCACTTATTTATAATGAAGCTCGCGGGTCTGATTTAAACGGCTGGAAATCATGAAAATACCGAGGTAGTGGATATGGGTTGATTCCGTTGAAACTACACGATGGGCTATGCGGGGTCGGGAATCGTGGAAAATCAAGTAATACTCCCAGTCTACTGTTTTCCAGGATGTATTCTATCAAAAAGTATGCGGCCCAATAGTTTTCAAAGGGATAATCTATCTCCCGTTGGGCCTATAGGCAATTATGAATACTCAAAAGGTCAGTATATATCGTGGCATGTCCTAAGCACGGCTGTCGCACTTTATATACAATTCACATGAAGTGATGCCCATTCGATCTCTACGGTGTGAAATACTATTATTCAATCGTGATAGGGTATATGTATCACAGGAAGAGAGATCTAAGATTTTTTCTGAGCGCGTGGTCATGATCGAGATTTTGTCCCACGGATTTTGCTACGTTCTCGAGGTATTCACTGAACTGCTGCTCAAACATTTCTTAGGGATCAGAACTATTTTGTACTGGTTCGATGATCATCCAAAAGGGTTCAAGTTTGGGAATCGACTTCGTTTCTAGCTGTACATTGCGCATGTAACAACTGATGTGACAAAAAGTTGCAATTTTTTTACTGCAAAATAAGACCCACCAGTATCGTGGTTGGATAGTAATCGAGCCCAACTTGACATACGCATCCCGTGAAAATTTTTTCCAATACATCTTCCCATGGAAAAGTATCCCCTACTCGGAAAACTTGATCGGTCATCACTAAAAATTCTGGGACAATTTCTTTCGTTAAATGCCAGTATCATGGCAAAATCTCGCAGAGTTGTAGAGTTCCCTCGGACTGGGTCGCATTTAGCGTGTTAAAATCGAAGAAAATGTCATTCAAATAACCAGAATTGCTACTAGAAGTAGGTTTTAAAAGCATCCGAAGGCTCCTGTCGAAAACGAATTTTGTCTGATTTCTCTTCCTCCGCCGTTTTTGGGGTCTAAATAGTGCAGCTTTAACGGAATCTATCATATATCAATACTCATTGGTCCTTTCCTTCTTGAGTGATTTCGCTCATATTCGTCTACTCCGGTATTTTTAACAAATTGCGCCTGTATTTTGTCCATACACTGCTTCAACCCGGTCAAAACTTGTGACCACAAGCAGATGATTTCTGGAGGGTTCTTGGTGAGGAATCGAATGCGCGAAGAATAAAGAAGGCTGACCCTGCTCAATTCATATTTTGAGTTTTACTGCAGGAATTCTCCATGACGAGTTACTTCAATAAAGTTATGGCTAGATAATAACTTCAGATGAATTCGTCTTGCAAGGGCTTTATTTTGAGGGTAGAGTCAAGAGTTTTTAAATGAAGCACTACAGAACGTTCTACGACGAAATCACCCAAATCTGCCACGGCTAAAATATGAGTGGACCAAAGTGAGCCCGGGGTGGCCAAAGCAGACCCGATTTACAGTAATGCTTCGATTAGAGATAGTGCACAAGCGTCGGGTAATCTTCAAAATGAGCCGATGCGAGATGTATTTTATGTAGGACAAACCAGTCAAAAGTGGCCAAAGTTACGGCACCCCACTCCACGGTATGCAAACATCCATTTTAATCGATCGGCAAGTTATATGTGTTCATTCCTTTTTTTACCAGATAACTGAAAAACCTCTCTAACAACCATCAGCTCCGAGCCTCCGAGTCAAATGTTTTGCATCAATGAATTATGGACTGTTCGAAGAACGTTGAAAACGCGTACTCGATACCACGTAGATCACGATTGAGGCAAAGACGCTGCATGTCTTTCAAAAATGTTCCGCGACGCCACCCCTGCCCCTCCCTCCCGCCCCCTCGCGGCCATTGTTCTTTGTTTTGGCGCGCACTCAACGGTCAATCAGTCAACTCGCCGCGTCGCCGGACGCCGCCGCAGTTGATCGGTGCAGCGGTTCCCACTCGTCTGTTCGTCGGGCCCGCGATTCATCGCGCATTCGCGGTTGTGAGTGCTGTGATAAACTTACTGAAACTTACTGACACGAGACAGGTGCATCTGTCTTCGAGCCCCGGGGCTGGATATCTCGCGACATCCTACACTTGGAGTGGGACAGCTTCCGAATTTGGAACAGTGAAAAAGTGTCTCGAAGCGTGATGATCGTTTCGGATAGAGTGCACAGTGGTAACCTGTTGTGTTGGCTCCTGCGATTGTACACGGCTGCCTGTGACAAAAGTGGCCGGCCCAGCATGCCCCATTTTCGCGAATTCGACACCGGTGAGCTCGACTCTTCTCTCTCTTTTCCACCATGGTGATAGGTATGCGAGCGCGACTCGATACCTACCCGCGACAACTCCCGCCAATTCTGCTTGTAAGCATTTCTTCCCTCCACGCACATTCTCGTCATCGTCATCCCTTCGAGTTATACCTACACTCGACCCGCGTTCGATTCACATTATACAGAATCAATCTTTTCGGTTTCTGATGGCCGTGCTTCCCTCCTAAACTCCCTAAGCACGCAGAACTGAGCACAGAACAACCCCGCGGTCACGACGATGTTTTCAACTGATTCCACTCTGCACATTTCCGCTCGCCCGACAATCCGTATCGAATTCCCGGCTATAGTTTGAGAATCAAAAACGGGGTGAAAAATAGTATAGTAAATGAAGTCCACCACGCCCATGTCATTGATAACGAAGCAAAAGTGTATAGGAATTCTGACTGGCTCTATGGTTAGCCTAAAGTTACGATTTACAGGATCTAATAGACGGTCCAGCGTCTCTTTTGACTGGTGAGGAAATGATTGTTTTTTTTAGGCCAATGGTAGGTATCGTGTCAAGAACAGGAGCGCGGCTACTATGGGGGCGATTGATTCATCTTTGATTGCATTGTTCTTGCATCTCGAGACAGAAGATTCAAAAGTGGAGCACCGACTTTGCGATTTGCTCTTTGTGTATCCCGGAAGTATATCCCTCTACGGAAGTGTAATAGATTCAGGTCGAGATTCAGGAATACTCACAAAATCTACGTTGGGCAGGCTAGCCATGGCGTCGAGCTTGCCGGGGTCGACGAGGACGGGCGAGCTGCCGCCGTTGTATAGGCCTGCGTCGTCGCCGGAGCCGGTGCTGCTGCCGCTGCTGCTGGTGACCACGGGGCTCACGCACAGCTGGACGCGGCCGTTGGCGAGGAGGGGCGCCGCCGTCGTCGTGATCCCGGGCAGCAGCCGGCTCAGCTGGCTCATCGTCACGGGCAGCGCGACTCTCCTGTATATTCTGGCTGCATAACTTTGCTTATAGGTTTATCCTAGAACATTCTACAAGGGATCAATTTGACGTTGAAATCAAAAACTTCAGAATAGACATCACAGAATATTCTTGGATAAATTCTCCATTTATGTCCGAAATACGAGTGGACTAACTTAGCTCCGAGGTGGTCAAACAAGCCCCGGTTTACGCTACGGAAACTTGACTGTTTCTCACGTGAAAAACAGGATGTTTCAACTTGTCAGTTGGAAAGTAAGATGAATCGACAAGCCCCGGGAGAAAACTAGAATATTTCATATATTTGTAAAGTATTAGGTACTCTTCTCGGACAGTCTCACACAAAATCTAGTTCTACATTTCACCTCTGCCTATAAAAATTCATGTTACATTCTCTGCTTTTCGTCGTGCGTTCGAATTCGAATCTGAATTTTTGACAAAAGCGATGCCCAATGATAGTGTTTGTACACTTTCTGACTCTAAAAACATACAATGAATTAGAACATAATACAAGCGTGGCGTCGGTGACGAGGTAAAAAGAATCGCCACCCGTTTGCACATAAGGCTTTGCGAAAACCAACTCTCGATAAATCGTTCGGCTGGGTCATTGACGCGCTAGCGATTTCTAACGAGTCTAGACTTCCATTCGTCTTTCAGACAGCCACTTTTGGGAGAGAAGAGCTGTTATACGTAGTTAGGGTTTGAACGGCGCAAACTTACCCTGTATCGGGGAGAGCACGAGTCCCGAGCTGCTGCCGCTGACGACGACCTGCAGTACGGCCGGGCTCTCGGGATGCGCGAGCTCCGTCGTCGCCGCGACCAGCTTGCCGCCGCTGCCGCTACGCTGCTCGTCGCCGAGGCGGTGGTGTGCTACGATGGCCGCGCCGATGCTCGCGGCGTTGCTCGCCGACAGGGCGATCAGCCTCTGATCGCGCTCCGGCACCTCCTTGCTCACGTCGGGCGTCGGGATGCGCGGCCTGTTTTTCAACGAGACCGGCACCGAGCTCGGCTTGGGCAGCGTTCCCGCCGAGTCGCGCCTCGCTGCAACCAGCCAAATTTTGTAAGTACTACGCAACTTCTTCGTTATCCGCGGTTTTGATTACCCGTTTTTTTAAAGACGCCCCTCCCTATACTTATACGCGGTCCAAGGCACCGAAAGTAGAGGTGGTGTAAATCGCTGTCGAGTTGAAATCAAATTCTCTCATCTCAATCTCTTCTTGGCGTTCATCCCTGATTCCATCACCAGTAGAAATCGACGACTGAGAGTAAAGAGAAACTATCCGAAATTGTATGAGAAGAGAGCACGGTTCGTCCAAAATCCTCTGATGAAAAAGAATTTATCCAAAAATTTTGCGCAAAAGAAATTATTCGAAATTTCACATTCGAAAAGAAACTATTTAAAATTTTCTGGCGAAAAAAGGAATCACTCGAAGTTGTTTGATTGTAGCAGCCAAAAAGAACTATTCAAAATTGTTTGGCGAAAAAAAAAATATGAAAAAATTTTATAAGAATTTAACCCTTCCTGCATATGTTAGTGTTCCCAATTGATCCATCTTCTAACAGAAATGCTCGACTTCCGGTCGATGTTTGGCATTGAGCACTCATTGCAATTAGGTAAAATTAATGAGTAATCGAAATAATTGCCCCGACAATGGAAACATGCGCCAGGTGGGAAAGGTGGATTAGGAAAAGCTTGAACGAATTGAGGTCAGATGACGAAAAGTTGCAGAAGTTGCACGACCATTCAGTTTGACAGCGCAAGGACCACAATTGAAAACAAATTATAGATAGGACAAAGCGTTAACATAGCAAGAACTGCGTCTGTAAAGTGTTCAATTCTGGCAGGAGATTCGCGAGTCCTGGAATATTTCTCCAGTTTTCTGTGTAGTATGCGGCCATTGCTTCGTTATCCGCGGTTCCGGTGTCGACGGTGTAATCTTCCGTATCCTGCTCGATGCAAGCTGCACTCTCCACATCCCCGAATGCGGCAACTTTCGTCAAGAGCTGGGATTTATTAACTACTTAGTAGTACTACTAAAATGATTCAGCGGGAGGGGTGCGCACCTTGACGGCTCTGCATGTGCTCTTGCGCCTGAACCTGTCGTAGAAGGACGGCTTGCCGGAGTGGAGCTGCTGCTGCTGCTGCTGACCCGGGAGTATGTGTCGTAATGCGGAAAGTTTTTGCAAAATACTGAGCGTCGCGTAACTATCATCGGTGAGCTTATAAATGTGTAGAGCTCTATCACTTTTGCACATCCTCTCAAACGCATGGATCGGAAGATTGGCGCCATATACACGGCTACGAGCGTATTCAACTTCGTGAATCTAAGATCTGAGATATGCGTAGACATCGGTCTTGCAGCGTACTTTTTTCATGTTTTTCATGTTGAAAAATAAAAATTGAAGTGATATGAACCGATTCGAAATTATTTTTGCGTTCGTAACATCCAAAAATCGTTTTTTGGGACTGCTGATCCAAGTTTTCTGCAGTTTTTCAAACTTGGTAAAAGCTCGATACTCAATTCAATATCGAGTTTCGCCCTGTTTTCTCCGCCAACATATCTAATCGTATTGATCCTTTGAAAATAATTGGAAGATTCATTTAAATTACTATTGTTACCGTCGAAACTGATGATCCCACAAGATTAACGCAATTTCATCGTTCTAGTGTTCGATCTTCGTGACATGAGATCATAATTTCACCTGCACGTCAAAGATTATAGTCATCAGGCAGAGCAAAATTGTGTGCGACCATCGGAGACTGGAACGACAATATTATGAAAAATCAGCCTCGTATAGCAAGAATTGAATACGATTTAAAAGACAAATAACAATTGTGAACCTTGTTTCTTGCACTTTTCGCAAAACGTACAAGTTGTGGTTTAGCTCGTGAGTTACATGAAAAACCAGAATTTAGACAAGAGTTCAGACCAGAAGTGTGAAAGTAACCGAATCAACCTTAGAACCGTTCGATCCGCTGTAGTGATATCCGCTTGGGGCCGCAGATTTCTTAGATATTTTTATCTTTCCGCTCTGATATCTGCCCACGGTATTCTTTAGAGAAATCCGTAAATTGACATCAGAGAGCGGAGAGCGTGGAATTTTATAAAATAGCTCCATCATGATGTAGAACTAGGAAGCTGTGCGAGCATGATTAGTATTCTCTTTTGAAAAAATGCGTTGAACCAAGCCATCTGAATTTATGATCACCGTCAATATTTTACGTTAGGCAGCAATAAGGCAGCGATAGCGCGAGACAATCACTGATCGTATTTGTTACCCATTGAGTTGAGTTTTCGCGCGCATAGACAGTTCTTGTGCTTGCCACGAGGCTGAGTACCTATGGCGCTAGT
The DNA here is from genome assembly GCA_030522705.1 of Eretmocerus eremicus. Lineage (NCBI taxonomy): Eukaryota > Metazoa > Arthropoda > Insecta > Hymenoptera > Aphelinidae > Eretmocerus > Eretmocerus eremicus. Next base: position 889 of record JAPYYZ010000188.1, on the reverse strand, counting down.
TGCTCAGGAGCAGTAGGGTGATCTGCGACTCATAGATATTATATAGTGAATAACACGGGCTTGGGCAGAAAATGTCGGACCGAAAACACCGTGTCTTGACCCCCTTCTAGGGACCCTAAGGAGCAGCAGACAAGCAGACCGCAGACGCTGCAGCCAGCTGCAGCAGCAAAAGTGTCAACAAAGTGCGGCGAATAATTATTGTTCTCGTCGATGTTAATGTTTGTTAATTGTTTTTTCGTCTGATTGGTGGTTCTCGAGAGTGAAAATGAATGCACCACCCACCTTTGAATCATTCTTACTCTACGAAGGAGAGAAAAAGTGAGTTAGACTGTTAGACACTAGAAACTGTCATAACGCATTCAGAAGTTAACCTATCAAGTACTGAGGCTTTTCACAATATTTTATCAAATACTCACTGTCTGCTCCATTGTGATTTCCAAAGTCGGAAACTGTGCTTCTCAACAAGTTTTTATTTATGTGTGTCCTTAAAGTAATAGTGACAAACCCTTACCAAGAGCAGCCTTTCCATGAATCAACACGAGCTTGTCTCATTCATCACTGCAAGGATTGAGTTACGCTTATGGTAATATTCACTTTTATTTTCTTCAACTCAATAGAATCATCAAAGAGCAAGATACCAAGGTCCCCAATGCAGCCATTTTCACTGTCAATAAAGAGGACCACACTTTGGGAAACATGATCAGAAAGTAAGTCTGCGTTCAATTTATCATTCTCTGGGTGCTCAGCACTTTGCTTGAATACTAAATGTTTGTTGCAGTCAACTACTTAAGGATCCACAAGTGTTGTTTGCTGGCTACAAGATACCTCATCCTCTGGAACACAAATTTGTCATCAGAATTCAAACTACCTCAGATTACACACCTCACGA
>JAPYYZ010000187.1:0-24285 GCA_030522705.1 Eretmocerus eremicus | reverse complement strand
AATTTGTTTTGCGTGGAGTGATGTAGAGAATCAAAAGTTGAGGAAAATAAATTTACGAATGAAGTTGTAGAGTATTATGTCATCAATACGAGAGAAAATTAGAAATAATAAATTTTCTATAATTACAAAGTGGCAGTCCAAAAATTGCTGATGAGACGCAAATCTTCCTCGTGTTGCATCATCAACTTTTTTTTGATCATCCGTAAACCAATACGGCAAACAGTGCTTCAATCTCTCATTCATCTCGAACTAGTCGGATGCACAATCGTTGCGTGAAGTCGTAACGATTTGGCCTTGAGTCCGGCTGAACTCGTTTTTTAGTATCTGTAAGCCAATACACATGCAATACGCAGGCTTTTGGACGGAAACGAGTCATCTCTGTTTCAAACGCGTGAATATTCACTCATGGATCCTCTGACCTTGAAAATCTCTCTTGTCAAAATGAGAATCACGAATTGTAATACCCATTTCATATTCTTGGGAAAATAGAACTTCTATCCAATTTTGGAAGATCTGGAATTTGGAAGAATTTTGGAATTTTACTGAGTCTCTCAGGCCACGTCCTCCATCACTCTATAAAAGTGGTCAAAAGATAATATATATGGTTGCGGCCTATTGTATCTTCAACGATATGTATCTTACATGAAGATACATATCTTTAACGATAAGATCTGTATTATTTCCAACGATCTCAAGGAGTTTTCTTAAGCTGATTTTGGATGGCGTGTTAAGTACCACTAACTGAGGTAAAAAATATCATACGCAGCTCGGGATTACGGGCGATAATTTGGCCTCGAAAGGGTATGGTTCTCTTTTTTTATTCCTTAGCTGCATGCATATGATGTATTAGCCGATCTTCTATCCATGCCGTCCTGTCCGCATCAATTATTTATACCAATCTTCACCGAGGGCTAATTGGAAAATCTTTTTGTATTTACAATGATGCTGCGTGGAAGAACTTGAGAGAATTGTTCAGCCAGGAAATGGTGGCCATGGGAACATATAGTTTCCATTTTTAAATCAGAAAACTCCAAAAAAAGCTTTGAGAAATATTGCAAAAGGACAGGGTAGGCCCGTAGAAAATGATGTTGATAACGCACTGTCAAAAGTCCAAGTGTGGCGAATGGAAAACATGATCATCGATACGTGCATACAAGCAGCCGTGAAGGTATGATCCCGAGGAAAACTGCGTTGTGAGCAATTTCGATGAATTTTATGAGATTGAAGGCAGTTAAAAGTGTTTCAGGAATCCCGAATGGATACCTTGTACAGGAAAGTATGAGTTTCATTTTCGCCAGAGATAAACGTTGCAAACTTGAGTTGTGAAAAATCTCTATGTGGCAATACTCCTCCATCCGATCTAGAGCTCAGGCAAAATTTCCAACGAGTATGCCCACTTCTCCAGCGAATAGCCCGATTCGATGTGAAAGATAAATTCGCCACCAGTCGACCAGATTTCGGATCACCGATGTCCCCTAAAAATAATTTCCGCGTCGTTGAAACTACCGAGCGGATTTACATCATTCCATCCGCACCGCCTTGTTAAACTCGTCTCTCCGCAAAGAAGATGCACAAATCATAAAATTCAGAAAAATTCCCTGGGCGAGTTATCAGCGAATGGCTCGCTCGGCGATATCACGCTCGAGGCGCGTGAGCTTTATACCATCGCTCGCTCAGAGCGGATGAAAACGAGCAGAATCGAGGAAAGAGCCAAAGGGGGAGAGACGAGCTGAACCGTATAACGAGAAGACGCGCGGAAAAAAGGAGATCGGGCGCGGCGAGAAACTGTATGCGGGAAAAACAGAGAAGCGGTCACTCCAGGGCCGATCGCCCCGACGATGGCTCGTCTCGCTCGTCTCGTTCTCGGGCTGTCGGCCGCTCGCGATGTCCCCTGTCAGCGTACGTCGACCTGTATCCGCGATATGTCGCAGCTCGCACGCGATTAAAGTATACAGAGGTATACACTTGTTCTCGTGTAAGTAGGCGCATTATCGGGAGCATGTGTACGGAGTGTATGCTCATGAGTTTGTTGGTCGATGAAGAGCTTCGATCGGGCGTCGGCGTCGGTGACGCGTGTGCCGGCGCTTCGGGCGTATCGATGCAACTTTGGGGATTATCCCGAGATGATGCGATTATTTAGATGACTGCATCTGGAAAGATTGCTCACGAATATGAAATTTGTATCGTACATTTTCCACTCTGTATTACTCACTAGCATCGCAAAATGACTTGACGCATCGATTCCTTAACTCGACGAAGAACTCTAACCGGCTTACCGATACTCATTTGGTTTTCTATCGTAGACCGAATCCTTGAATGTAGTATGATACTGAATATTTGACAATCGATATTGTGTGTCGCTGACTCGCGTTCCGCCGAAAAGTAATGTGGTTTTCGTTTATTGTTGATGAATTGCATCCTCGCCATTTCACGTAGAAACTATTTCTGACCTCCTTCTGGAATCAAAAGTACTTTGCAGTAAGCAAATTCAAACATAAGCTGAAACGTTTTTCTACGATGGAAAATTAATTGCGACTCACACATACGTGTTTTTGATTCGGAGAACTCGGAACTTTCGCTTCGCGTGAGACACAAAACTACCCAGTACCCGCATGCTGTACTGTGATAGGGTGCCGCTTGACGCCAGTTTTTGGAGCTTGCTTCGCGTTTTTGAGCCACAAATGCTCAACCTAAACAGCTGTGGGCGAGGGTAAAAATTTTGGCCCTGAAGCAGAGAATCTCTCAAACAGAGAACGGAAGTTATTTTGTGGGCTTTCGCGAACATTCAAATATTGTCAAATTGCATAAAACATAACTCCTTCCTTCCGATGGAAACGCATTATACAGATACAAGCAGTCTCGTTGTAGGCCCGACCGCGATCAATTTCACTCGTTCCATTCTTCGTGTAAGTCATTTGGAGATCTCACTGTCATAACATACTAAAGTTTGCCGAGTAACTAATGAGGTGTTGCAAGCCGTGAAAACGATGACGCCTCTGTTGACAACCTCATCAGCATCGCACTATTAGGACTGTTGATAATCACTATTCATTAGAAATCCATCTCATCTCGATCACCAGCTGCTGAATGTGTAGAAATAATATCTCAGTGAAAAAGATGCAATTTTTGGATACGATATTCAATTCTTTCAAATTCACGGAAAAACATTTAGCTCAACCTAGCTTGTAAAGCAGAATAACTTGTAAGGGGTGAATGATACAATTTCTAGTTTTTATAACCAAAATGATGCAAAATCATTTTTGAGATATCCACTTGGTGCATCCGATCGCCAGACATTTTTACCCATGAGGAAGAAGGTCAATAACAATCGAGTATCTGAATCAATTGTGCATATAGTAAAGAGAGTATTTTCTATAAAGTTTTTGATCTATAACACTTTAACACGTCGGAATAAATAATATAACACCTCTGCATCCAAACCAGTCACGTCTCGTCATATCCTCTCCAAATTTCGAAATTCACCTCGATTCAAATAAATAGCAGGCTGATCTGAGTACTCGACCGAGGAGCATTAGAAAGAATATGTTTTCGACCGACTCTTGGTGAAATTTTGCATGCTCGACTGTCAAATTTCTCGCCTAATGTTTATCAATTTCACTATAGTTGAATTTTCAACTTTTTTGGATCAAACTTTCTTGAATTCAACGCCAAATCTTATTGATTTAATGAGTTTTCTGATAAAACTGCAAATACATTCGGTATTTTGTCATCGTGATGTAACTCTTCAACTATACAGAATACTCCTAAAAGCTTGAAATTTTTGATCGTCAAGAGTCAGGGTCATGATTCTTACGCGCAGAAAGTCATTAGGTAGACTGGCAAATTGTCTCAATCTCTCAAAAGTGAGTGATGCTCGAGTCTTCGGTGGCAGGTCTTTACTGTCAGAATGTTGCTAGATTTTGCATGTCAGCCTTTTACGACTGGAGACCAGGTTTAAAGCAAACAGAGAATATCAATCGCACGCAAAGCCGCGTAGAGTCCATATATGCAGTGAATGAATCGTAGCAAAAACGCGTGTATTCAAGTCGCGTCGAGCTGGTCGACCCGATCGTATTATTGGCTCCGACTGCACTGGAAGATGAGTTTTTTCAAAACCGCAGCGCTCGATAAGGCTTGACTCTTCGACCGCTTTGTCTCTTTACTTCTTCATTTTCTTTTTTATTCTAGTATGTCTCGTTTGTATGCATGCAGCATCTTTTACGCGAAAAGGGTAGAATGGAGATGGACTACAAGGTTGCGCTGGTGTGCAGAAAGAAATATTGCTATAAAGCAAGATATCTAAGATGTGCGTAGATGCCGGTCTTACCGCGTATTATTTTCGTGTTTATTATGTTGACAAATTTTAAATAAAGTGACACGGACCGATCCAAAATTATTTTCGCGTTTGCGAGGTCCAAGAATAGTTTTTTGCCATTTCTGATTAAATTTGTTGCAATTGTTCAAACTTGGTAAAAGCTGCGCCAAAATTTTTTGACTCAACCATTATCATTTTGCTTTTACCCATTTTTCTTCCATTTCAATGCCTTAAAATGCTTTTTTCAGAATTGGAAAATTCGATTTTAGATCAACTTTACGTACAAATTACGAACAGAAGTCAAGCGACACAGACGTGTACCTGATTTCGTGAATCCCATGTATTTCAGGAAATATACCAAATTCACATGTTACGCATTTTTTCCGTAAAATGACAATTCTTTCGTCCTCAATGGTTCGAATGAAACCTACTTGGGCGAAGGTGATTACGCAGACTTTTACGTGTGTCTAGATTCGTTGCCTAGAACTGGATGCGATGATGAGAAGGCCCGGTCGCTCATAGTATCACGAAATTGGGTTCAGCCCCTCGCGGTCTCCACAAAAGTTACTTCTTTTTCAATATAAAATCACGCTAATTTTGTAAGGCATAGACTAACAATAAGTCCCGTGGAACAACATTGAGAGCGAGAAAATTTACAGCAGAAAACGCTTTATATCACGGAGTCAGATAGAAAAATAGACTATACACCTCGCTATTCACTCATCTTATCTGTCGTCGGTTGTATGTTCTATAATCCGCTTATTGCTCCGTGATGAATTTGCTGTAGAGTAACTCCCGCCTGATCACGAAGCCCTGTGGATCTGACGTCGCATCTTGATGAAATTTCTGTTATGATCACAAAAGTGACAATCGGTTGAACTTTTTCCACCATTCTTCAAGATCGGAAAAAATTATTCAAAGCCCCACCATTGAATTGAAAACACCAAGGCCAAGAAATTATCATTACCATTCATCAAATTTCACAGATGTGGTTCGGAAACCCCTTTGATTTTGGTAACAAAAGGTCGTATCATCAAATCACGAAGGAAAACTGACATATCAATTCACGACGAGCCTCCCTCAGTAAGATCTCGGGAAGCTTATTTACATCATGAATGAATACTTTTAGTTTAGATAAGACCAATTATTTGGACGTCCAACTTTGATTAAAATCGTCTGGAGGCGATTGATAAACTCTGGCATTGAGACATTGCGGAATTTCACGCGCTCCACTTATGAAAAGTAGCAAAAAAACTTGTGTCTGGGTAGCATTCTTGGGATCATTGTGCCTGTTGAATCTTTGTCTGCTATATTGATCAAGATAAGAGAGCAGTGTTTCTTCTTTCCTCGAAAAATCATTAAGAATTGAATGCTTATGAATAATTGGGGAAAACTCTGATTACTCATATCAGTGTGGAGCTTTTCATTTCGGTAAATTGCAATCAATGACAAAGCATAACAAGTTTGGAGTACATGATCAAAGATCAGAACTCGTGGATCGTTTTATTTCTGATCACTCCCTACAGAGAAAAATCGCAATGATTAGAAATAGAACGATACACCGATAACTCTGACATAATTCCATTCTAACTTCTTCTGTCACAATGCATATAGTTGCAAATTTGTTAGAGCAACGATTTTCACAAGGGTAAAAGATTCTCAGTATAAGTTCTCGTTCTTTTCGTTCGTGATCCGTGAATGTGGTTTGACTCGACGTGAGCTAATGAGATGATGACATTTCACGTGAGGTTGCCATCATCATCAATTAATTTTTTAATATCTCCATTGTTCACATCCAATATGTTCTAACTTCCCGTGAAAAAAGGAACATATATGTGCAATAGCATATTTGACCATACATTATCATTAGTGTGACATTTATTTCCCAAATTTTTTTTTCCATTCTCTTCCACGGTTTTTCCGTTCCTTTTTCACAAAAAAATGAGGTTAACGTTCCCAAAGAGATGGAAAACAATTTCTGATAAACTGGGCAGAGCCATTTATTGTAGAATAAATGCAGTACCTTATCAATGCACAGGAGAACTGCCAAAGAGAGGACTTGACCTCCAGAAGCCCAATCTTGCTGGAAATGTTTCTACACATTCTTTGAATAAAAAAAAGATACCTGTACTTTTTTGTTCAATCGGATGGGCCTCTCCTCCAAAGTTTCAGAGAAATCATTAACGTTACCCATATAGGCCCATGCTAAAAAGTTGTATATATAATGATGTACTTGCAATGCTCAAGTTTTTCCGCGTATCTTTGCGATGGAGACCCATTCACTTAAAAAAACTACGGGTATCTTTTTATGGTTCAAAGAATCTGTAAAAACATTCCAGCAAGACTGGGCTCGCGGAGGTCAAGTCCTCTCCTTGTGAGCTTCTCTCATTGTCTAATTTGAATCCGAGAAAGAAAATTCATGTCCGAGTGCCTTCTCGATTATTGCTAATTGTAATGCACACCCAAGAGATGACCAACTTGCTGATTTATAATTAGCATGCACACGGTCTGTTCCAATCTCAAATCTGAAGCCTCTCAGTAAACATAGGTCATAAACCAGCCGATGCTGGAATTATACCGATGCCCTCTCGAGTGGATTTCAAAAAGTGAGTCCGTGACTCCGAGCAGGCAAGCCGGAAGATAATACAATTTTCATTGAATAACCGGGGCAAGATCTCAGCCTCGCATGACTCCACACTACTCGAGAATATCACGACGACCATCGCTATTATCACGCACAATAAACGTGTGTCTGGCGTAAGTTGTATCTCCGCAAGGCAGCCGCACGTGCTTCGGACCTCGTTTAGCTGCACTGATAAAAGCTCCGCTATGTATTGAGGCGTTTGCCGTTCGTCGAATGATTCCGTGTACGAGATCGAATACTGCCGCAAACATGCATATTGTGGTACAAAATCCAAGCAGGTATCATTGCGACTGCGAGGCGTAGTTGTGATTCGACTTCTAAGGGAATATTTTTAGTGCGTGGCCCTTTTGGGGAATGATAAAAAAATATGAACTATAAGAAAATTCCATTATAAGTATCTCTGCTTTTGAATCCCCATTTAGATATGGGTTGACCAACACTTCTTATGAGACCATTATTGAGTATCTCAATTGACTGGGGTAGACTTTAGATGATTCGGAATAATCTGTTAGCTAATGATTTTGCATGACTATTCTAAGCTCAAATTTATTAAAACCATTGCTTAGTGGCGTGAGTTATAACATGTTCTCAATAAATTTTTCAAAGTAAGGAATTTTAGTGGTAAGTTTGATAGACGGCTTCACTCGAGACTTTACCCGTTTCAATCACAAAAATATTGTTGAGCTTTCATCTGTACAAAATGAGTAGCTGTAGGATGACTGAATGGCATAGAAAATCTGCCAATTCCAATGAATCACGCTGGGAAAAATCAGCGTGAGATGTGGAAATAGACGAAATTCCATTGAAATACATCAGTCATTCTAGTTATTCCCTGTGGAGAGAGCAGGGTTTGTCATTGAACTGATTCATAGTCCACCTATTACATCTCATGTACTCTTCGCGAAGCGCATGATGAAAAAATTGTTCGGTTGATTTTTACTCAGCTTCTCAGTATTCATAGCTCAGAAGCTCTGAAAAAGTTCCCAATCATTGCAATATCCATCCAAAGCCGATATTTATCAGTTGGGAAAGACCGAGAAAACTCTCACGATTTCCAATATACGAAAGCCCAATGAAAAGAGAAATACTAGAAAAAAATATCTGGAGCTTGGCAAAAACGTAGTGTAATCGTCCATCATTGAGATTCAACACTTCGCCTAGACATTTCGTTATCGAATAAGTCATTTTTCCAGCATAATCAAGCATCTCACGCAACACAAGTTGCTACAGAATCGGTATCGCCACGCGAGCGTCGAATCTTCTTCGCCGTCTAGTATCCCTCGGTATCGGCGGTGCGTGGACCCCGTTGCCGGCGCCTACTCTATAATTACATCAGAGTTCAACGTTTTGTTGCGTGAAATTACTATACGAGATCAGTCGTTATCATTCGCCGACTCTCGTTGGTAGCGTCGCAGTTTGTGGAATAACGTGGATGGCCGTCCGTTGAACATTTCAAGGGACCGCGTGGATGGCACGTGCGATTCGTCACGGCAAAAGCGTATCAGAAATGAGCTTGCTTGTATGTGTATATAGTGCAAAAGCTCGGCCAGAAGCGAGTTGAAGAGGATGATTGAGCGAGCAGATGTAGGCCGTGAAAAGAGCTCGCTTCTGGTGCGTTGTAGATACCTGCATGCGTTGAAATTGGACAATCCTGCAGGAAATTGATGACGCTAGAGAGATAATGTGCCAACGAATTGATCCGTTCAGCTGGAGTAATGGAGACTTTTCTAGACTTTAAACTGTTTTGAACGAGCTGCGCAGCTTTTCTTTGTAGCTCTTTCTTCCATATTAACAATATCAAGTGTCACTTTTCGGGTTGCGTGTGGAGCGCGGCGCATCAATGGTGAAAACACTAGTGCTCATGGCTTTGTCGCGTTTTCTTATGCTGCTTGAGTTCAATGTTCATTAGGGTTACCTCGCACTTTTTGATCATAAGATTATGGCAGAAACTTTTGAAGGAATTGAGAAAATCGATTCAAGTGTCACTTGCGTTTGAACATTCTGTAACACTAGAGGATTGAAGTAGCATTTTATAACACTTAATAGAGTGCTACATTATAGTCTATATGTATTTGGTCCACAGACTTTGGCGCATCGAATAGTTGTTGAATGAATTCGGGAAACTAAATTGATACGACGAGCTGGAATTTACTTCGTAAGAAGGAAAACTGAATTTGGACACGATCCAATCAACTCCTTGTTCAAAACACTTGAGATATTTTGATCTCATAGTCACTCATAGATTTGATAATCTTGGGATAATTCAACACAATTTCCGATACCTCGTTCATCCGACCTCCAATTCACAAAATTGTAATTGTTTTTCAGTTATACATTAAAAATGTCCAGCTTTGCTGGAAAATTTTGAATATCTCAACACAGCTTGCTTTGCAACCTTGAAAAAAAATATTGATCGAGAGGAGTCATTGACTTTAATGCTTAGGGCACAAAATGTGGGGGGCGTGAGATTACGGTCATTAAATCATTAAAGCTGGAAGAGGGGAGAATATTCTGGAGCTCGAGTGAGCCTCATTCTGGAACGTCCACGATTGATTATTTATCAAAGAGTTGAGATCTTATAAAATGCTTTGATGACGAAATGAATATTTGCATCGCACGATTGACATCAAGCATTTAGAGCATGATTTCCCAACACAACTAAATGATTCTTCCTGTAACAGTAATCTCGATGGTAATGATTTCTCTGGTGCGAACTTTCATCGATTGTTAGCTAATTACTGGTGTCATTTTCGAGTGATTTTCCAATTAGATGTTTCGAAGTATACGCACCACGAGACACCCTGCTCACACCAATATTGAACGTACTGATAGATCATCACAGGAAATAATTACTACTAATGGGCAAAAAATTTTATCAACTCTATTATTATTGTCACTAATCATGCAAATATCTTTTCTTTCTTTTAGTCATTCTGTAAAACACCCGGGAATCGTAACCTGCACGGTTCTACCTACAGTCAAATTTTTGGGAATCACTCGAAAATATGGATGAGATTGATCAAAGAATTACATTTGTTTAGATTTTGTTATGAGATAAATGATTTAGATTAATCGCACAAAATAACAACAAATCGAATTGCCAGTATCACAACTTTAATATTCCTGAATTTGAAATTTCTTTTTAATGTTCTAATAGCCCATATATGCTCAGAAAGAACAGCAGCTGAGAGTTCTCGCAGAAAATAGTATAAACATATCACTAGTGCCATCGTAAACTAATTCACGTGGAAATTTCCAATATAGGACTGGGAGACTCATACTCACTACATCAACGCTACAATGACTTTTTAATCATCTTTGAGATTAGATGACTGCAATATAAGATATGTTTTAATGCGTTTCATCCTTTCTTCGAGTAACTTTCCAATATCTCGCTTTCCGCTAGTTGAACTGACTTCTGTGCTTGCCACGATAGAAAAGAAAATCTTCCTCAGTTTGATGAAATACATGGAAACCTCAATCACTGTTTGTAAGACTAAAATCATCCCTTTCGCCGAGCGATTTCATTCTGTACTCAATCAAGATATTCAAAATTGGCGATAGTGATGCCTTTTACAGTTTTGATCTCAGAACAGAGATGATCTGATCCATTAGTTCCCAGAAATTTATTTCGGTGGAAGTAAGATACAATTCGTAATCCCTAGATTTCAAAGATCATTTTAAATCAGTACATGAATTATGTAATCTATCCGGGGTTATTCATGCCCCTCAATTAAATCAGACTTAATTTCCATCATTTCTGTAGACGACGAGGTAATATTGCAATTGTATGATACATTGAAACTTTTTTGAAATTTCATGAAAAATATTTGAAATGGTCTCTTCCTACAAACCGCGATATAGATGGATGAACGGCTGCAAACCTTAGTGGGATACGTCCATTTTTCAAAACCTTTTAAAAGTCAAAAACTTTGAAAGATCGAGTTGGTTCTTTGAAAATTGTTGGATTCTATAAGAATCTATTGGAAAAATTCCTTCGCTATCATTCGAATTTTTCATTTTTCTTCAAAGGAACGAAAGGATTCGTTTATGGAAAATGTTTTTCCCATAGCAAACGTTTTTGGGTCTTTCAGTTAATGGAGAACTGTTAGCATTTTTGAAAATTTTGATTGGACTCATTCCAGTATGGTTTGCAGCCGTCCAAATGCAAGAGATGTCGAAACATGATGTCCTCAGTCTTGGAAACCAAGTGAAAAAGTCAATTGCCATCGCTAGGATTGGCACACCCTCAATGCTCGCCTCAATGTCTCGTGATTTTGATGTTGCGAATCGAAACATATGTTAGATGTGATATGAGTGCATGAAGAATTCGCCTTGCATGAAAATCGGGAAATCGGTTCATCAAAAAGGGAAAGCTTCGAAGGACATTTTTGTTAAAATTAAGCCACCATTGCTACCAGATACCACCGGATGAAGCAGAGTATCTTGTAATTGATTGAAATTCATGAATCCACGAAATTTCCCAACGAGAGTCATAAAGCAAGTCTGATAAAATCTGATGTGGAAATCTTATCATGGACATCGTCGTTCTCCTCGGCAACAGAGAGGCCAAGCGTGTCGTAGATCTTGAGCTGCGTCATGCGTGAGAGAAAGAAAAAATTTTCTGAACAAGCACACGCAGCCGAAAGTGCGTCCTCGTGCATTTCCAGCGGAGCCGAGGAAGAAAGGCAAAAGATACGAATATAGTGGAGGGAAAAGCCGGGAGGCGTGGGACCCTGCGCTGTGCACGTGATCGGCTCGTGCACCGCGTATACTCCTACGTTATTCCTCACTTTCCGGCGCGTGGACTCGCTGCTCTTGTCTCTCTTCCTCTGCAGTGTATGCATCGAGTGGTTTCCTCGCAACTATTAGGTATATAATCGCTCTCCCTAGCTCTATCTCGCTCGGCCGTGCCGTCACATTTCTCCCTGCCAACCGTTTTGTCAGCTCTCGCGACAAGGGCTTCGTGGAGACCAAAAGCTGTATCTTGCAGACTCTCCGTGCCTCGAATCGATAACGCACAATCGGTGATGCGAGCATTGAACGCCTATATGCGACGACATGAGTCAGTTTGTGCATATAGCTGCAATATTTTAATAACACTTGATCTTGGGTTTTCCCAAATTGTGCAAAGTAAGAACCCAAGATTCCCGGAACGTGTATTCTGAGAGAGTGGAAACTGAAGTTTGTACTTCAGAGTTCTGAGTTGGATTGTAACATTCTAATTTTGAAGAGCGCTCCACTATTTCTGGAGGCTGAACAAAGAAATCAATCTATTTTCTTGAATATCACTTATAATAATTGGGATAATACTGACTCATGGAGTTATTTGGAAGCAAGAGCGAGCTAATAGCTGGGAAAACCCCTGGAAGAGTTTTTGCATTGAATTAATTTGATGTTTCAAATCAATTCTATATAGAATGATGCATTTTGTTTTTTCTTCTTGAAGCAAATCACAGATATTCTCGAGAAAATTCCTACGAAAATTTACACCTTTGGCTATTAAATTGTAACCCAATTAACTATTCATACCATATTCAGAACTCTTCCTGCTACAAGAAAGTATCTACATAGATTTTGAAGTCATCAATACCTAAATCATACATTGATTGAATTGAACGCTTGATCAGAATTCGCGCAGGCTCATTTTCTCCTTAATTTTCTCTCTTGCTCCCACATGACTTTTTATGAATGCTAGTCGAAGTATGGTCGAGTTCTTGCACTTGTTTCAGATAAGAGCTTGATTTATCCAGCTGGAGAATTTTGCCACTCCGACAATGTTGTCATGAGTAACATCTTTGGACAGTGATATGACAAGTTATGTTATTTAGTAGAAGATTATGCGATGTCTTGCTAAATGGAAGTGGTGTTTCTCAAGTGGCAATTTGCTAGTTTGAAGATAAACATTCTTGAAGATAGTTTGATATGATTACATGTTTAGAAAATCATCATCGTTAATGATTCAATGACACTAAGATAGCCGATCATCAACTAATACTGTCTTCTATCGTTCAATACTATCCGATTGCGAATTAGCGAGGGATCCCTCGTTCAGCCCATGTTTTCGAAATTCATGAAAAATCGCTCAAGATTTTCAAGGACTCATTGCAAAAATGTAAACTTATGCCTATTTGTTTGAAGGGTAGAAGTTCATCCTCGGAACTTCAAAACAAGAGTAACTTTTTGTTTCTCGAACTTTAAATATTTGTAAATCATTCAATTTTTGGGGTTTTCTGCATCCTAGTCGGTTTTCCTTGTGAATGATCATAAATCAGATGCGCCATACCATTTTTCCTCGTGCAGAAGGAAAGTTGCATCCGATATCGAGACTTAATTCAGCAATTATTAATCGAACGATAAGCTGGCGACGAGAAAAAAATGTCAGAGTGATCTTCCCTCGCTCTTGATGTCTCAAGCGCGACATGCGGTCAGCCAGACGCACAAGTCAGCTGGCTGCACGAGTATAAGATGCGAGAGAGCTCATGGCTCTGGAGAGAACTAGTTTTGCGGTTATCTAAATTGCGAGCTTATCGTCAATTTTCCAACGTACGATTCATCCGCTATGTCAAAGCGCGAATTACGCTGCTCAATCGAGCCACGTGTCATCGTCTCGTGTGAAAAATCACGTTTCATTTTTTTTACTAACCGCGTCTCATTTTCTCTCATTCATAATATAAGAACTTAGCTTATGTGCATGATTGATCAGATTTAGAATCAAGAGGACAGATGGAGATGGGAATGAGTGTTTTGTCTCGAGTTGATAAAAAATCTACAAATCAGTATGTAACTGTTCGATACTGAACTTGTCCACGATGACTCCGACGATAGGATAATAGTTGATGTTGTGTTATTGAAAGCATTGAATAATGTTTATTGTTCCTCTTGCGATACAGAATTTTTTAATCTTGCATTGCGAGAATAATAAGCTAGTCACAAGGGCGATAGCTCGCATTGTTCGGTAATCACGATACCGACTATGAAGTTGAAGAGCTGAAAAGTCCGTATTAGTCATAAAGGTGGCCTTCTCGTGTTATTCTTTCCCCCTATCTCGAAATCTCATTCATTTTGCGCGGAGATAACGTTGCGCGTCGCATCACAGAATCGCACAAACATAGAATTAACTCTAGTGGTTCGTTAATAACCTGGTGATTCATGAAAGTATACTCATGCAGATGAACGTCGCAAAGTTTTTCTCCCCATTGAAGTTTTTTCGCGATCTCGAATTGTGCACTCTTGAATTGAATCGGTGCATGCTATATACGCATAAGAACGATTGAGAATCACATCTCAAAATAAATCTAGCCACAAATTTGCATGATAATGATAGGGAAGATGAAAGCGAATCTCATTATTCATTCTTTGCTTGAAAATATTTTCCTTTTATAAAACATCCGAAAAAAACAGTCAACGGCTATTTTCATTTCAACTTGCACCAACTTCTAGAATCTTATTTTAGATCAGCCCTGTTGTTTGTCTCGCCACTTTAGTTTTTCTAATATTCAAATGTTCTTTTTCACCTCCTGACATCCAACTTCTTGTTACAATATGAAGGATCGCCATAACAACAAGAGTGAAACTCAACAGCACAAGGTGAGTCAAATGAGAATTTCCTCGCCCAAGCGCTTCTTTTTATATTACCCGCTAATAATCGAGCTCAATCTTTTAATCGGAATCTCACGGAAAAGCAGATGAATTTATTTAAAGAATGCTCCATCATAAGCCAGATATGTTTTTTTGGAATAGATATTCATCCAATCGCTATTTGTCTTATACTTTTACGCAGTGGCGCAAAGAATTTCGGCATATGGTCATAATCTGGCATAGCCGGTTCGTAAAAAATTTTGATGGATTGAAAATAAGCTGTTGTGTTTACGCGCGGAACTCAAGATAAAAAGGTGGCGTCTATTGGATAGAGTATGGAAGCTGTCGTGGAAAATACATATAAACCTACTTCTGGCGCGGTGTAGCATGAAAAGGCAAGTAAATTGATTATTTCTGGCTAGAATACAAATCGATGGATCAAATTTGAATAAAGAACCGCGCATTTACGCTCAGAGGACGGCACGCGGCAAAATATAAGAGAAATCACGTTTAGGAGGAAACATTCTATTTTCACTTCACAATCTGTTCCTCGATGCCCTCCTCATGAATTAATCACACTATTGTAATGAGAGGCAAGCTCAATCGAAAAGTGGCCATATTAGTCACGTGTCGCGCGCTCGATTCCCGCGCGTAAAATCCAATCACGTGAAATTAGGAAGTTTGAATGCTCTTCTTCATGACAAAATGCAGCACAATGTCTCAACATAACAATATTGATGAAAGCTGCAGCTCGGGAAGAGTCTCGAAGCTGACCCTGGCGTAGGAACAACACAGAACTTATAAATGAATATACATTATATATTGCTTCGTATTGCGCGTGCGATCGAGTTGGGTCCATGCACATATAGTTGACGATGTCTGGCATCGCAGACGGACACCAGCCTCAATTTAATCTCGCTCCACAAAACTCGGCTGTCTACGTGACCGTCGCTGCGTCGACGTTCCATGCATCGCATACACATGCTTGCACTGCTGCCTCCCTCGACTTCCGCGGGCAAGGCCGAGCGAGGCCGAATAGAGAGCTTGCGTCGGCCCTTTTATTCTCTCCGCGTGGAAAAATCCTGAGACGGCTCGAACGGCTGCAGCCTTGCTGCAACAAACGATATAGCTTCGAGTAGAAAGCGAGGCTCTGGTCCCAAGGCGCTACATACTATTTGAATTTTTGCACCTGGATCTAAGCGCTAAATGCGGCTCGAGTGCAAAACGAAGGTAGTACGTTATTATACCTATAGTGTATGGGATGCCACGGGGTTTGGAGCTTTATTGACTCTGTGAAATTCTCTCGAGTATAATCTGTTCATTTCCTAAATTTTTGAGCATTTCGTGGAAGTATCGGTCTCCTGCGTCTCTAATTCAATGATTCTGAAATTGGTATGTTTGAACAAAATAGCCGCTATTCGAAAGCGATTAAGAAGTCAGATCGGCCAAACCGCAAATCTTGACACGTCATTTGGTAATTTTACGAGCGCGCTCTTCTGGACTGACGTTTACTTGCGTATACACGGGGTAATCGCTCCTCGTGATCTTTGGGATTGAACAGCCAGGCTTACGAAGCAAATTAGTGTTGAAGACTCTGTGATTGACCATCGTGATCATCGGAATGAACGAGTAGCTATTACCAAAGTGATGCTCAACTCGGAAGCGAGATGACACGCAGGCATTAGTATGTCGTCCTTGTAATAATCTATAATAGATCGCACGAGATATCTTCCATTCAAACGACCGCCGTAAGCAATCGTATTGATTCGATCGCGACGAAGCACAATAAGTACGTCGACCTGATGTGTAGATATATTTGACGGCGAGAAACAATATTCGCGATTGATCCAGGACAGGATTGTAAACTTTTTTGATTCATCTCCTCATAATCTCGCTCATAACTTTTCTGTACACCTCCACATGAGGATTGGTTTCAATGTAAGGCCACAAAATGATTTTTTTTTTCTAATGGTGCACATGCTTTTAGTTAAAGTAATTTTTCACACAATAAATTGTTAGTGACTAGAGTAATATCACGAAGCACGTAACAGTATATTTTCGCTCGGGGCCCGGCCGCTTATTTTGTGCATTGAGACCGCGTTGAATTTTCGAGCGAAGGAGGGAAACCGTAGGGCCCCGGGCCCAAATTGTCTGTGCGAGCCCCGCGAGAAGACATCATTTTCTCGTCCTGAGGGCTACACTTCGTACACGGCTTACCATCACCATTGATAAGTACAGCTATCACGATCACCCCTAATATAACAGAAAACGCCGAGGAAAACGCCCACGGACTAAAAAGGGCTTTGATCCCGAGGAGCTATTACTCTCAATCAACAGTGAAACTCTAGAATATCTACCGACCAACGATGAGTTTTCCGGCCTCACAACTTCATTTTCCAACGACTCTTGCAAAAGTTGATCCCGTAGGTGTCCGCGGCGGGCGTGAATTCGGCCTCGTATCTCAGTCCGCAATCGGTCATTACTCGCCGCGTACGTGAATTTTCAGCTAACCGATGAACGATGCCACGTTATCGTTGTTGCAGTGACTCTCGTTGGCGAAAAAAGCTCGGCGCAGGCGGAGGATGCATGCACGCTCACGTTCGGAACTCGGAACTAGCAGACGACCCGACCCCCCTTCCCCCGGCAACGCGCAGCTGCTGCTCCGATCCGGCGCGGCGCTTCTTCTGCTCTCCGCAATATATTTGTGCGGCAGCGCGCCGCCCCGCCAGCTCACTCGGTGCCCGCTCTCGGACGCGATCGCGTCGTCGTCGTTGACAGTGTTTACTCGTTCGCATCGTGCAAGTATATAGCAAAACTGCCCCTTCTTGGACGCCCCGCAAGGGAAGTACTCGAACCGCGCGGCTCGCTCTCAGTGTCGTGTTATTCGCAAACTCTGCGGCCGGAGCAGCTCGACTCGCGCCCTGCTCCGCAACAACGACAGCCATCAACAATAATGGGAGTGGATCTGCCGTGCGAGCATCCGGCGATATTCGACGGCAACGGCAAGCGCGGCTAGGAAGCAGCGGCTGCTTAGTAGGCCAACCCCGGAGCGGCTCCGCGCACTGCCAGCTCCGTTTCCTGGTGCACCGCACCGAGGCATCGCCCTGACCCACTGAGCCGACGCCCCCGCACCCGCCCAAACGTCTGCCCGGGCAGCAGCCGGCGCCGACTAAAGTATCTGACTTGCAGGTGAGCCTTTAGCGCGTTAGATCCGAGACATCTTCACCGTATCGAGTCGTTCGAATTTGATCTGCGCTCGTTTCCTCGATGAGTAATTTCACCGGAAAACCCGCCTCTGCGCAACGTCTCGTTCCCGCTCGCCTCTCATCCTTGGCATGGACTCGATTGTGTTTGGGATTGCCGAGTTTTGAGGCCTTTTCAATCTGCCTTCCGATCAGTAATTCTCGTTCATCGCTTTTTACACCCCTAGTTGAATCTTCGCCTTTATTCCACGTTGAGGTTAGCTAGATTTAAAGGGCCAAGGGAACACAATTTCTGAATGAACTCGCCCAGCGTAAACAAACGTGTGCTCCAGATTTTCAAAGTTGACGTCGCGGGCATTCTGCTCGATTTTTTCGAGTGTCAACGACATCGAACGTGCGCTAACAAACGCCGCGTGGTGGGTGGGTGGCTATTAGCAGCACCTAGAAGTTTCTATACCCCAACGGGCATTTCTCGCGCGCTAAGTACAGCTAAGTACGCGAGCTTCCGCTGCTCCATATTCGAGGCTTCGATCGATGGCTCTTTATACTATGTGTATTGTGTGCGTGCCATATCTATAGAGTACGTATATCTTAACGTTCAAGTACCTATACGTAGTATTGTATTGTGTTCGATTCCAACGACTCTACAAACTGTCGCGGATCGATGAATTTGCGCGCGGGGGTTTGAAAGTTGTGCGCGCCCTCGATCTCTGCTCGCGGGTCTGTTATCGTCTGCGACATGCAAAATACTCCTCGCAACTCAATGCGATTGGTGGGCAATGCCCCAGACGCGATTGTTTCTTATCTCCTGGGAGACCTATGGTCTTTGGCAGCCATCGGAATGATTTACTATATTTTCATGCCTTGCTAGTGAAAACAACTCCACTCAATCCCGCTGCCGGATACTCGAGTTATTTTTTAATTTACAGATACTTTTTGATTTTTGCTTTTATTTTTGAAAGGTTTTTTGCTTTATCTGATTGGCCATCGTATCAAAATCAAGTCACTGTTAGTCCAAAGTATCTTGAAACTGATTGTTCTCCATCCCACCCACACTCGATTTTCACTAGCCAAGACAATAACGAACTTTGAATTAATGGTTCTCATTGATAACCCCTCGTGGTTATAATAGTTAATAAATTTATGTTTACTATGATCCAAGAAAAACTTAGATTCTCCAATTAATCACATTAGAAGAACATTCAATGTAAATCCGTTTTTCCAGTTGGGCAAAGTTTTTGAGGTCATGAAAAGCTCTACCTTGCCGACATTCATTCTGAATTGATTTACAATCAAACAAAACATCATTTTAAAAAAGTAAAAACAGTCCAAACTGCTCATTGTCTAAATGCATCGCTGGGTACAATTTTGGAGGGATCCGCGGAAAGCTCTTCGAGTGAACCCAACTCTAGTGCGAATATATATTATAATTAAACCAGAGTCAAGATAATTCCAAGAGCTTTCTGCGGATCACTTCAAAATTTTGCATAGTGGGGCATTCTGTCAATTCGCAGTTTTGATTGTTTTTGCCTTTCCGAAATATCGTTTTGATTAAATGTATATCAATTTAGAACGAATGTCGGTAAGACAGAGTTTTTACATGACGTCACAATTAGATGGAAAATATTCTTATGATCATTAGCTCATGAAAATTTGGCTAGTGTTTTGATTATAACTGTCAGTCTTACCAGATTCAGGGATTTTTTACAGTACTATCTATGCGTAATGCCTAGCTTAAAATGAGAACCATTATCCATAGACATTTTACTGGAAATTGCAGATGAATACAAATCTGTGGATTTTTTTCTGGAACCATAACTTATGAATAATCAGCTCACAAGTGCATTTTATCTATCCAATTACCAGAGTTACATTTATCTACATTGAAGTTACAATCTCAGTTCCTGAGGTTATCATTATCTGTGATTTTTTAAAAAACTCCGATCAGAACTTGCTTGTTCACATGATACCAAACAGAGGTCTTGATGCATTTTTCAAAGCTGCCACCAAGGACAGAGCAATCTTTAATTTTATTTACTCAAGATTACTTTAAGCTTTCATAACAACTTGAGGCGATATTCCAATCTTTCTGGTCGATTTCTCATTCGATCCCTCTTCGTATGTGTTTTTGGCACCAGTTTGAAATTCAAGTTCAAGGCGTCAGGTCTTGTTATCTATTTATTCAATTCTATGATGGTGCAATATCTTAATGAATACAAGTATTAACTAGCCATCTACTTTCTTTTTTCAGGATCTACAGAATCCTGTGATCAAGACTCACCAGTGAGAGAACTGAGGTGCAACCAGAATCTCAAATTTTAGTTACATTCAGCAGTGTCCTACACACCTCCACCAAAATGAAGTCAAGTTTCATCCAAGAGGAAGACTCCACTTTCATGAAAAGGGCTCCAACTTTAGTCAGACGAGTATCTGACATGTTTAAAGGTACATTTGTGTCTCTTCTTTAATTGAGGTACTCTCCTACTTTCATAACATTCATACTTCATAGAATCTGTTGAACCACTAATCATGGAAGCTCATCAATGATTCGATTGATTTTGGTATAAAAACTCAATGTCTGGTCTTGATTCTTACAGATGGCAGCTATAGCGGACCGCCATCTCTTTTCTCTCAGAAGATTCGACATTGCTGCCAGAACTTGAACTTATTTCCATACATGTTGTATTCATTCGAGAAGTCTCATCCATTAGCGAAGAAGGTCAATTTGTGTTTTGATTTGATCCTCAAGAACTTTATTGAGCGGTTCTTGATTGTGTATGGAAGCTTGAGACAAGCTGCTCTCTCAGAACTCAAACAAAAGTCACTACGGTCATCTGTAAAGGAAAAAATCACAGCTCAACCAAGACCAGTTGCAGTGAGTGGCGTAAAAGACAAATTGTGTCAATTCCAGAAGCGAAAAACAAAACAGGGTTCTGTCCTTCTCATCATTGCCATCTACTTAGCGCCTTTAATTCTTGCTTTTCAATTGATTGGATTATGCAGTCTGCTCATTTTCGGTAAATACACTCCAGGATTCATTTTTCTTGTTACTGCACTGCTATTTCTTGGATATATATCATTTAAGATTATGTTCCATGATACATGCTCCATCCAAAGAAAAAAAGAGGAGAGGATAGATAGGAAAAAAACAAAAATGAATTAGTCACTTCCCATTGTCTTTTTGATATTCATCATACCACCATGACGCGTATAGAATGTTCCTGAACCGATTTCAATAATAATGTTTACAGTTTGAGTGATGGTTGACTGGTTTGCATTGGATATTCAATTCTTTACTTGTGATATGCTTGTTTTTTTCGGAAAAGTTCTTACGTGAAATGAGTGAATTCATTCAAAACTCTCACAACATATTCATTGAGAAATCTCTGTTATACAGCAAGTTATAAATGCTTCAAATATCTTACACGTGTTGTGGAATCAGAAAAAATCAGGAAACAAATTTGCGATAGCAGAACACTAGAGTAAAACAATAATAGAACAAATTTGAAATTGAATGAATGTTTTTAGATTCTTATAAGGAGCGTGCGTTTGAGTGTATTTGGTTTTTGTATCACAGGGAAAATCTTCATTACCTCGCAAATTTGATTTACCTGATTCTCATCAAGTTAGGGTCATCTTTAGATCAGTCATGATCATTCCGCATAGCTTTATAAATTTATCGAGTACAGCACGTGCGAAGGGCGATTGAGATTGAAAAAATTTGCAAGAAAAAATTACTCGTGAGCAAGTGAGATGTTCATGTGACTCACTCATCATCACACACTTTTTCTGCTGAAAAAGACAGACAAAATAAGAGTAATAATATACTGATGTCAAAGGTCATACTTTGCTTGATAAATTCATCGTGAAAACGAATGCAATATTGATCTTTCATAAGCAATCTTTCGAGGGCTATAACTGAACGTCTTTCAGCGTCGACTGATGAAATCGAAAGATGATTAGCTTAAGATATCTTATCCTCTACAGCATGAGACTGAAAAATCGTTCAAAGTACTTTCTATGTATATATTACCGCGAGAGAAAGTGATATCCGTTGAACGTTGAAGCGATAATTTGTTGTCATTTTCCACACTTTCATCCATACACTTGTATTACGTCGTTTACCGACTACAATGATTTTAATCTGCAACAATCTTGTTGATCGTTATCAAACTTTTTTATTCATTTGTATGAAAACTTTATGAATGTATTGATGAGAGATTACAACTCTTCTTTTAGATCGCATTTTCGAATAGATTCGATATTAACAATATTGAATATGTCGTTGATTGTTAATACAGCATCGAAAATTTCGTCGATATTCAATTTGAAAATGAAATGTACATTGAGCTCTAGATCAAATATAAGGAGTGGGTGAGAATTAATTTTCATAATAATTATGAAAATTGAGCTAGTCGCTAAAAGCTCCAAAGCAAACTTTATCGCAAGAATCGATTCATTTTGTTCAGTATGTACAGTAGAAAATCTTCCAACAGTTATCTTGAGTGAACACTACTTATAGAAATAACAAATCATATTTTGCAGTACGACTCTGTAGAATTTAACTGCGGTTTCGCAACCGATGTATTACAAAATTCATTCTCAATGGGCCAACGACCAGTATAACGTTCATATCTAAATCTTAGAATTACCCAAAATATGGCTCGATCCACATTGGGACTAATACTTCATCGATTCCAACACTCCCTGATCAGAATAATCGTTACATTTGACAGTAAGCGTATAACGTCATAACCAGACTGAGCAAGCTACCAAGCCAAACCATATTCCATTGATGGTTCGTAGACGATCGGTTTGCGTACGGGCCAATTTTGGCGGCATATGCTACGACGTAAGCGACGAAGTTCTGCTCGTGCGTCGTGTGGAATAGATGCGCAAATGGCCCTGCAAGAATGAGTGATGAGTGCTAAGACTTTTGACGAGTGAAGCGTCGATCGTTGTTGAAACTTATGTGCTGAATGAGTGCGATCGTATTGCGTTTTGTAGTTGTAATAATGAGTTATTTCTATAAGTTTCCGCGCGTTGAATATTATTAATAACTTTGTGATACGCAGAGAAAATTGTAAAGAGTTGAGAAAAATATTATACAAAAGTGAAGTAAAACGAACCATCGAATAATAATGATGATAATTGAAACATATCCGTTGTTTTCATTTATTCCATCATTCATGTGTTCAGACGAATTTATAATTCTTGAGACGAGTAAAATCCCAATTTCATCTACAAAGAATCTTTTCAAGTCAAAATTTTTTTATCGCGAGAACAAATTTTAATTTACTAATGATTCTAATAAAGATCGCTCATGACATCAATGGTAAGAATCAATTGAGCTTGCAAATTGTCCCAGTAACACGGAAGTTATGCAAAAGCAATGAAAAGAAAGAGACTCGACAATGAGTATCCGATCGAAGTAAATTACCAACCGATCGCGTAAACAGCAACATCGCCGCCTCCGTGATGGGCTTCGTCTGTGATTATTGCTGCCTGTTGACTGTAAGTGAACTGCGACGTCTCGTCTTCGGGAACGTTTGGGTCGTTGCGCACCGATTTGCAGTGGGTATCGTTGATCTTGACCGCATTGTACGCAACGTTGTTTCTTCCACCCGTGCTGTAGGATAGGGTCGTGTATGGGATACCGTCTTCTTTGGATTTCTCTGCGACACCTGAAATTACGAATCACGATTTCGAATCCAACTTTCCCAATCTTTTTAATTCTCAGATCGTTCGACTGATTGCCGCGTTTTGAAAGAATAAGTGGAATTAGTACCGGAATTTCCAAACCGTTTTCTTTCCTAGAAAAATGACGAAGAGACGTAGACTGGGGCTACTTTGGTCCATTTTGAAAACTGAGATTCAAATCGATGTGAAGAAGGGAATACAAATCGTAAAGTATTCTATCTGATCTCATTTTCTTCGCCAGTTTCCCCAACAATGATTTAATGCACTCGACAGAAGTACAATCGCGCCTGAAAAGATCCTGAACAATTTGAATGAAAAAAAAAAAGATAAGATTGTGGACTTGAAAACTTTCTTTAGGTTTCACGATCAGATCGTTTCAAATAATCTTTTCATAATTTTTTTTAGTTGCTGATAGTATTACAGGATTTTAATTTTTGGACCAGGTATTCGTTCTTTTATTGTCACCTGAGGCCGTCCTCTGCCAAAAAGCTGTGTTTTTACAAGAATATCAAAATATAATTTCTGAACTAATCGGTCGGTAACTTGATCCAGACTAAAAAGATCCCAATATTTATCATTAAATTTGAAAGATGATGAAAAGAGCTTCAAAATGAGCTGAGCTACTTTTAATTTGGATGCATGATATCCAAGTAACGGCAATTTGAAGCAGAAACTTGCTCTTTCTTTTGATTGTTCAGCCCAAATTTTCACCTGTGAATGATGTTTCTTTCCGACGTCTTTCGTAAAAGAGGACGTCCACGTCAAATTTGGGAAGTTTCTGCACGACATTTTTTTTTTGCCTCGCAAAGTTTTTTAATCGGTTAGATATATCGAAACATGAT
>JAPYYZ010000186.1:0-24938 GCA_030522705.1 Eretmocerus eremicus | reverse complement strand
TGAAATCTTATCCAGTATCAATTTACATCATAATGCTGCAAAATTTGAATGCGCAAGCCCTCATCACCTACTTTTGCTCTCCTTCCTCTCCCCTTACTTCTTCTCTCGAGATTTAATAATTAAGCGCGAACAAAGGCCAAAAAAATGTGCTCATCGCCTTTCAAGCAGGCTTATCATATAACATACTCTCCAATTACATCCATCCGGATGTTTGTGCGCGTCTTTGTTGATATGATTTGAAATGTGATAAGGTAATGTCTGGAATGGAATTTTCGAGTTAAAATTGTAGGCGCAAGTCAAGATACGTAGGGTTGATCCATTGATTTCACGCATACATATATAGGGGAGAGCGGGGTGATATTGGACTCTTTTTGTGTTCTAGCTACCCTGTGATACTTGGGACTACACGCACCACGAAATCTCATAGTGTAAGTGAAGGTATCGAAAAAATTTTCAGAGCTCTAGACCTCAGATCTCATAATCTTTGGGGGAAGGGAATCAAGAAAAACTGCCCAATGTCGCCCCAAAATTGGGGCGATATTAATCACAGCTGCAAAAACGAAATCATTTTACCGTCCGCACGTGGTGCACATTTTTTCGTCATTCAAAGAGTAACAAGAAAACGAATGACCTTTGAACGCTTGGAAATTGATCAATCTCAACCCGTCACGATTCAAAATCTTCGTTTTTCAATGTACTTTTCTGAATGGTTAGAAAAGCGATATGAACACTGCACAGCCTTGGCTATTATTTGTATTTTTGCATTTGCAAAAAATTGCGCCTGTATTCAGAATGAATTAAAAATGAGGCAGGAAACGGTATAAGATCACGTAGAAAAGAGACATCGCGACTGGTTAATATTGCCCCACTTTCCCTTTATGTGTATACTTAATACGAATCAAAACTCAAAACTTTCATCAAAACGTCTGAATTGTGAATACTACTGTAGTTTAACGTGCAGCTTGGTAATCTAATTTTTTATCTATTCGACTGCTAACGTGTCAAAAGTTCAGTTCAATTATTCAAGCGAAAAATTTATTTCCACACGTGATTATTTGCACAGGTTGCTGAAATTTTTTCGAATCATGAGACATCTTATAAATCATGAAAATGAAGGGATGGCTGTATTTTATAGTGGTATCTTATTACGAGTTTTCTCATAAATCTTTCGAGTCAGGAGAGATTTTCATTGGTTTTCTTGATCGAGTTAGAGTAAATATTTTACAAGTTTCTCGAACGTTTCGAAGGGCTCATTTCTGTAGCTCGCATGCTCTTTCTCTATTTTCTCCCCTTCTCTTTCTCTTTCGATCGATTTGACAGGAATCGGAATTTTTCATTAGGAGAATGAATCTTTTTGACTATAATGAAGTCGTTAGTGCCCGTACTGCTATATGTATTATAAGCAACGCAGAATGTGTTATGAAAAATACCGTCAGCACTTTTACACCAAGTACCGAAAAAATCCTTGATATTTTGTGGAGACAATGTTCATATACGGATTATGGTCCTCGAGGAGGTCCCATTTGGTTCGGGACACAGTTATTCTGGAGATTTTTTCTGCGAATGCGCTACGCCCGAAAAGCTTACAATTTTTATTTTTTCTCCCAAGTGAAACATTTTCTTCGAGATTTTCTGAGGTTTTGGAGTCAGCCATTCGAAACACTTTTTGGGATGAAACGAACAAAGTAAAAATTGAGCGTAGTGCTATTGAAAAAAGCTTGATAATGATCCATAATTATCTCAACCTGAGAAAAGTAAACGAGTGATCATCACATTATTTACTTATATATGGTACTTACTTATATATTGACGATGAATGAAAAAACGCGAAATTCTCTACACTCAAAACACGGTCTTCTGGGTCTGAACAACTTGACAGTACCCGTTGTGCCGGGCGATTATAATCACCACAGAAAGGAAACCAGAGCCCATCCAAATTTGTACCATCATAAGCTGTGATCATCAAGCTCTTTATTCTCCCGCACGAGAGAGTGAGTGTGGTGACTTTTAGAGATATAATTCGACGAGATGTCGCGTTGAATGGAAGCTGTGCGACTATAATGTATAGAGATATTTCATAGAGATATTACATTCTGTAATATCTCTATGATATAACGCGGCTTCGTAAGCTGTAGCTGCGCATGTAGCTTTCAGGCGCGGCTGTCAATGACAATCTTCGCTAAAGCAGGCTGCCAGTTGGGATAAATAAAAGGTAGTGGTTATTCGCAGTGCTCCCGTTCGTCCGTGTATGGTCCGTTTTGCTCTCATGGTCGAGATTGTGAATAGACCGTTTCTCTTCTGAAAGATAATTATCTTCATAAGAGAATTATAATTCATCCCTATAACGTCCCGGTGGCGAAAAATCAGAAAGAAATTTTTGAAGGAGACATTTTCGGGATTGTCCGTTCCAGTCCGTAGGTTACACGGTCTCGAAACGGGAGCACTGCGGATACCCACTTCCTAAATAAAATAAAGGGCGAGCTCGAATCTTCATTTTTCCGTCTTATTGCTAGCGGCTCGTCCGCCTTGAATTTCGAGCTGCTCGCGATCTCGACCCTCGTTCACTTGCGCGGGGAATAATAAGTCTCGTGCACGGTCGTACTTGTGTCTGGCGAAGTCGCTGCGCTTTGCAGAGGATATAGAAATAAACTTACTTTGCATTGCTCGGGATATGAAGTAACCGACTCGCTTGCGAGAAAGGAATACAAGAAGAGACACTCGAGGGTCGGTGACTCGCATAGATTACTGCAGCAACAGATCGCAATATAACACCTACGACGCACAGATCGGCATAATATATATCGATCCGTTGGGCGGCGTCGCATGTGCTATCAGGATCCTGCGCTGTAATCCCATGTAAAATATCTGTATCCCGATCCTCGGCATGATATATTCGATCACTCGCTGCGTGCCTGGGCCGATCGAATGGATTTTGCACATGTTTAGGGATAACCACTATAGGTACCTATCTATAAAGACGAGGACACTCATACACATGATTATCGGACCGTATGATGTACTTCACACGTTGTCGTAGATTTTCATCATGGGACTTCGTACACTTTCATATGAATGGCTGCGCCAAAATTCTCGGCAAATGAATGGGCCAGCTGATTCTTATGAACTGTACTCCTTCCCAATATCAATAATATTCAAAAAAATCACAGTCTTCTAAAAGCTCACGAAAATTTCTCACGGAAGTTGAGACGGAAACCCATGGCTAGCCAGTGTGAAAAAAATTGACTCTGTAATAATATCAACGATTGAGAGCTAAGGAGTCCGATCGCATTTTGAAAAAAAAAGCTCTATCTCTGTGTATTTTTGAATGAAGATAGGGCTTCTTAGTTCTCAGCCGTCTATACATGAAAACAAATTGTACAGCTTCGTCGTTATTACACGAGTAAGCTGCTCACACTGCTCCTCTCTTTAGTTCATATTTTTCTATTACTTATGTATTATGTATACGTGTTGGCAGATTCGGTGGCGGTTTGGCGCGCTCTAAATATGGTCGGCCGTCTATATTGAGTAATCCGCATCATAGCGGTGCCGCATGCCGCTGATTCGATTGCCGAACGCATCATCGCCCATGCATACCGATACTCCGCTACACATAAATATATATCTATATCACTGCGGCCTGAATTTCGCTAGCTACCTACATGTATACACCTGCAGGTGCCGCTCACCTATATAGAGTCGCGGATTTATATGCGATGTATAGGTATATATTCCTCCACATGGACAAGATTTCCAATGAAGTGAAAGAGAAGGAAACGGCGAAAACGCGCGCGAGAGCACGCTGCACAATGCTTTCACATGCATCGTGCGATGCGCTTGGACTTGGAGACTTGGAGAACGCGTGCGGAACCCTCGGCGGAACCGCTTAGCGTGGGAATAGAAAATCGTGGGCGATGCAGCCGCATCGATCAAAATACTCTTTTGGCCGTTGTGACTGTGGCTCGTCAGGAATTATGCCTCTGACATATGGTTTTTTTTTCATCAAAAACTTGCGATGTCCAGCTTCTGTTGCATTCTCAAGTGCAAGCTGGGGACGATTAGCGCAATAATAATCACTTTACCTCAAAGCTCTCACAGTGTATACCCGAGAGAGAAAGAGGAAGGCAGAGGCGCGCACCGGGCGACGAGGAGGAGGCGAAAAGGCGTGGGCGATCTCGGCGCTGATGACGATCGGCATCGGCATCGCGAGACGTGATCTATACCCACACACATCGCAGGTACATATAGGTATAGCGCTCACACGCTCATGTGCATACCTAATTGACTCAATGTGCTCAGCTTCGGCCGAGCTCCGCTGCACCTCTATACTGCGGCATTAAAACTCTGCGGCCACAAAACTCATTTTGCACTGTTGCGATGCGTCCGTATGGGCGGACGGAGCCGCGTTACTTTTTGCGCGACACTCGCGAGCGCGCTCGCCACCAGGAATGCAGCAATTGGGCTGTCATTGTATACGCGCTGCGAAAGTATTCAATTCACGCACCGTAAATTGTCGGGTCTCGTCTCGAGCGCGGGCGAATCGGGACGTCGTCTCGTTGTTGAGTGCGCGTGCTGTCGATGCCTCGGAGCGACACACACTGAGAAGCCGCGTTCGCGCCAGCCCGCCTTGTCGTGTACACTCTTTTGCCCGGGTATGTAATGAGCTATTGCATCTCCCTCTCTCTTGCTGCACTCTCCTCGCAGCACGCGAGAGCGTGAGCTTTGTTGAACTTGAAATGTGCGGACAATCGAGCTTTTTCGCTCATTTTGCACTGTGCGCCATGATATATCAACGATTCCGCGACAATAATTATTCCAACTTGTTTCTCGTTGAAAAATATGTATCTACCTTTCACGTATAATTCAATGTCACTTTTCGCGCTTTTCACGAAAATATTCTCAACTGCTTTTGCGGGTTTCAATTTTTCGTATTCTCGTTTAGAAGCATATCGATTTAGGACAGTTTACTGGGCACAGTGTGTGCGCGGCACCTCGCCTAAACCTGTGCCATTTAGGATCTGTGGACTAGTATATGAGTGATTCCGCCGCAAGTAGGATTTTTTGGGGCCATGAGTATCCACGGGTCTGAAAAGTCGCGGTGGCGTTAGAGCTCTCGCCCCTATCGATCGAAAGGTCGTGGACCCGATCCCTCGCCCGATCCCCGGTTCCGGCCACCACTGAGATTATTTTGAAATGCCTTCGCCGTGTTCGATGGTTCGGAATTCACCTAAAACTGTATTGAAAGTCCAAAAACTCAAAATCGAGTTTTCTCGTGCGCTTGAAGTTTTTTTTTTCATTCATAGTTACACATAGAACGAAAATCCATCATAAAACGTATAGAGAGATTCCTCTGAAAATTAGTTACCATACACCACCCAAGTTATTTATCGAGTCCACGGAACTGTCGAAAAATGGCTCTTATTGTCATGTCTACGGCCCTCCGTGGGTGTCGACCACTCCACCATTGATATGAAGTCACAAGAGAGATCGCCTTAGCCCACTTTGAAGGTCATGTTCCACGTTCCTCGTGGGAGCTAAATTGCGGATCGATGTGTTGAGAGAGATTTTCATCGTCGCAAAATTGAGATTTTTTTGGCTCGATTTGTGGATTTCGCGTAGACTTTAATTACTCGTGGAGATAAAATTCTGGGAAGAATCCTACGGAAACGTTCCATTTTTGAAAGTCATGTATGCGTGAAGTGAGTTTGCATTAAATACGATTGAAATGGCACATGTATATGTGTTCGATTCATCATGGAGCATTCCATGTAACAGCTTTCGAGTCGACGGAACTGACGTCCACGGAACTGACATTTCGCCTCAAATCTGCCCTTAAAACCTCAGAAGTGAACGTAGAAACTTTTCCCTGAAGATTCCATCTATGTTTATAATATATTTCAGGAAAAAAATGTCTCCCCCAAGATTAAAAATTTTCTAGTGGGGTCACAGTGTCCACGGAACTGACATTCTTATTTACATAGCAATATTTCGGCTCTCTATGTGCTTGTTGCATTGAGATGATCATATTTGCACCCGTTCTAGCGCTTGATTTCATCCATTAGAAACATTTACTTACAATACTTGTTCGTACCCGAAGTCTCAGAGTGGATTTGGAGCGTGTAAATGCTGATTTGAAGTTTGAGTGTTTTTTGCAAAAATCCCATACAGAACAAAGGGGCAAGTGGCTCGGATCATTATTCGTGGATTCCGACCATAGAACCTGTGATAATAGATTGGTCTAGTATCGTATTTTAGGGAAAAATTTGGGAGCAACGGATGCAACCATTACTGCGGCGCTGACAGCTCCAATCTGTGCGGAACTGAAAACATTACTGTCCACAGAACTGACATTTCGACCCTTTTTTCTTCAAAATAAAAAATACGACTTCACGGATTGACCTGACACTTAATCCTCAATTGTATTTCAATAGAATACGCAAGAAAAAATGTCTATGGAGTGATTTCAAGCTTTCCAGTCGAAACGCGAGGTCAGTACATGGAATCTGCAAGTTTTGGCGATAATGCCCATATAGATTCAGTGGAGATGTGATTTCACCTCAATGGCACTTCGCCTCAATAGAAAAGAAGTGTCAGAGATGAACTCACATACATTTCTTCTATGAGAAAATAATAAATTGGCGGCTATAACAATGGCAAAAGGGCTAACACTACTAAACCCGTGTATGAGTGATTCCGCGGAAACTGGGATTCCCTGCGTTCGAGGCTCGCACAAGCCTCCGCGACTTACAATCGTTGCGTATTCTATTGGTACTCAACTCTGTAGTTGATTTTTGAGTGATTGTGTATCCCTTCATTTTTTATATTGGACAATTAGGGGTCAAAATGTCAACTCCGTCCCCTGTCCAGAACACGGTATGCGCTATATCAAAACCAGTCTTGTGCGAGGTCGCCAACACTCATGCCCAATCATTATTTCATATTCTATACTTCTCAGTGAAACATTTCACCATTTTGCAAGTCAAAATTTAAAACTCAGCTTTCGTATGGGCAGACGACATTTGTCCAGAGATTTGCACCAAAACTGCTGGTACAGTACTAATAACTGCGGCAAACGCCCCGATCGTCAATATGGCCCTTCATACCAGCCAAGCTATCGGATCATCCCGAGCGACACTAAAATCGAATCTGTGCAGTAGTGGGCAGTTTGAACAGGTTTTACAACTCGCTGACAAAATTTTCCGTCAATTCCGCCCCCCTGGTGTGTCGCTACCCTGTGAACTCTATCAATTTCGACGTCTGCGCCTCGGCCTTTGATTCTGCGCCACGTCCGAATTTTCGATGTCTTTCCATTATATTTGGGGGAAACACCTTATTTGAGCGCGGCGTCTGTGCTGCGTCGATGCCGAGCAAGCTTTAGCCGCGCAACGCGCGGTTTTGTGCAAATTTATAAGTTTTTCTCCTTTGCGTATCCAAAACAGATCGATATAGATCCGCGGCGAGCATATTGGGAGGTAAACTCCGTGTTAAATTAGATGGCAGCGGAGAGTCAACATGGCCGCATCTCAAAAGTACACATGTTAATCAAATGGGCCAATATGGTCGCCGCCAAAACGAGTTTTCTTTCCAATAGACTCAGCTATATGAGGCATAGACACCTGCAGGTTCAGCGCTGTCGGCTTCGTGATTCTTGCCAGAATCTTGCCAGAATAATCTCCGTGCGAGAGAGAAAAATTCCAAGAATGGCATATTTTTCTGTGGCGAGTAATCATTGAATTTCATTTTTATTCACTCTCGTACAATCATTCACGTGTGCTTCCAAGTAAAGAGGAGAGAAGTCTCAACAATAGCAATGGATTTCTGCAGAGATTTTGCAAGATAATTATAATGCGACTCTCAGATTTTTCGTGTTCTCACTCTCACACAAGTCGGAGGACCGCGGTCGCAAACTCAGCTCATACATATATCTCCTATGTCTATGAAAGTGAAGATAGAAGCCAACAGAGAATACTTTTCCAAGCAATGTGCCTAGAATCTCGGAGTGCATGAAAGATCTTGCGCGACTAAAAAAAAGCCGAAAACGGGAACAGAGTCAATCGCAACTTTGGCGCTGATTCTTATTAAAGTACTTATTATCTTTTGACGCAGCCTTGATAAATTGCATCGCATGAATCTCCTTGATAAATTGAATGCATGCTGCTGCAAGAGATTAGCAGAATGTTTCCTAAAAAAGTGGGTTCACGTGACTATTCGACTACATTTGTTTTCTAGGATCCTTTATGGTTTGAATAATTCAAATTGATTCATGGAGCCAAAAAAATCATCAAAATAAAAAATTGATATGATGTAATCGGTAGAGCTCATGAAGAATTAAAAGTATTCCTTGCAATATACTTTTTTAAATTACTGATGCAGCCCTAGACGAGTGCGATACCAATAAATATTACGATCGTTATTGAATATTGTCTATGTGGTGAATACGAACCTAAATCAACATTTACGATATGATACTCTCTAGAAATTTTCTCCTGCCTTACGACCGAAAATTTCCCGCAAAGACTCAGAATAGGCCCGCGTGAGCCCAGAAAATCGATATTGAAATTCTGAGCTAGGGTCAATTTTTTTTCATTATTGGTACATCCGATTCGGAAAACATATTTTGAACAAATTAATGAAAACTTTCCGTCTCCATCAAACATCAAGATTGCTTCTTAGTACGTGGATAATTCTTAATCGACCAGAGCAGATTTATTCCAAGACTGGGCATCAAAGTTTATTCGAGCTCACATTCCGAATTGCTATTTATCCCATGATAAATTTTTGGATGTTGAGCGATTGGATGGGTACAAGTTCCTATAGAATCCGATGCAATTCAGAAAATTTTTTTGGAAAAGGACTCTTCAAACGAACAATGAGAGTGAAAGGGCAAAAAGGGCAAAAATTGGGCTTGCATTAAGAAAAATCGAAGTTTTGGGATAACCAGTCAATAGAGCGTGGAAAAATGGCCCAAGAATAATTTTTGCAAAATTTTCAAGTGATAAACTCAAGAGTACAGCAAAAGAAAGATTTATTTGGAATTAAGTAAGTCAATTAGTTGAAATGTGTTCGAGATATCGTGTACCAGACGAAACGTAAACAATCATTGCTGGGCATGAAACCGTTTATGAAAAGTAGATGCCGTAATATTCACCAATTTGTAAGGACTCAATGGAATCTCTGAGAGAAAATGAAGAATAACAATCGGAAATCTCGTCGAATAGAATAAGATAATGTGGACAAAGTATAGATTGGAATAATTGGTAAGGGGAAAATCAAAAGAGAAGGAAAGTAAGATAGTAATTTACTGATGAAAAAGCGATCTCAAAAATGGGCTTTCGGAAAATTCGGGAAATTGGTAGAACTGAAAATTAAGTAAAGGAGACTGATAGATATATGGAAATTCGTAGAATGAAGAAGAATGCCAAATTTGAAGTCAAAATATAGAAGTCTGTACAATTGGTGGGCAAGTCAAAAGCTATGAACAACTCACAAAAAGTGCACAAACATGGAGAAAAAGAGTTGAAATATCGAAAATTGGTCGGGGATGATCACAGTGTTTCTTCTTTAAGAAACGCAAAAACTTGAGCAAAATGAAGTCATAGATCACTCACACCGAAAGTCATAATTAAGGATAAGAGTGAAAAACCAACGGTTCCTTTAAAATGATTGATTCCACAAGGCTCGCAATAAGTTATTGACAATCCAGGTTTTGCCATCTAGATTGAGAGTTGTAGTCAGATATTTTTTCCGTCTCTGTCAAGAAAAACCATTAATTGTAGAGAACTTTGCCCGACGAGATGTTACGAAATACAATGAACAGTGAAAAAACTACACTTTTTGAAAACAAGGCGGACAAGCTCTTCGCGGCACTAAATAACTCATAGAATAGTACATAGATCCACAACATTCGGCCTGAAGAGAATGAGATGAAAACCATAACCAGTTCGGTAAACGACCGATGTCGCTCGGATCACTATTCTCTCAATGCTTCCCTAGCTCGTGTCGGCATCGTGAGCCCAGAATGTCAGTGTGGCTGTCCATCATAGGATTTGAATCATGTTCTCTGGCAGTGTCAATTATTCGACACTCAGAGAGTTAAACTTGCATCAGAGCTCCGCCGACAAAAATTATATCGAACCCTTCAAGCGAATACTCTACTTGTCAACCCATCCGCAAGTGTTTGCAGAATTCTTCATAAATTTTTCAAAGACTGTGACTTGAAAATATGAATGGAATAATTCCCCGATCAAATCATACATATTTAGAGCTGAAGTAAAATAATCATTGTAGAGATTCTAATTGCATAAATAAAAAGTAAAAAAGACGAAGAAAACCAATTTGACTACAAACATCATCATTAGGGTTATAAATTATGAATGGGAGGTTGACTAAGTGAGAGGAAATCAGTCATGACATTAAACCATTTTATTCAGTCAGCAAAGAGCCATCTACATAATAATGAAGGTAATGATACTGATAATGCAGATAATGATTCATGATACTTAAATCTGATATCACGCAATTATGTAAAATGCTAATTTAAATGTGATAATAATGATAATAATCATATGGCATCAGTTTTAACCAGACTCGCTGAAAATTCATCAATCCATATCCATTTCATCGTAATGTTTACAAATCATGCGGAATTCGACATGCGTTCGGTATTTTGCTCTACTCTCCCAGTTATTCTCCGTATCTAATGAAAAAGGACTGTTATACATTCTGTAATTCTCTCCAAAACTCAACGTCAAAGTAAGGAATGCATTTCAATCCACGTTTTGATCGTGGTCGTATGTAGTCTTGTTGCTAAATGCCGATGAGTAACAGAATAAAAGTTTTCAAAGAGAAAATTAGAGAATTAGGAGCGAGCTCTCACAGCGCATCAGGCGTGTTATTAGGACTCAAGAAAATTTTGATGCCATCTAAGCTGTCAGTTTTTCATTTGTCTTTTTAAAAAATCAGTCCGCAACACAACTACGTGTGGTCGTAAATGAGTGAAGTAAAAGTTTATGAGTGACCTAAAATACTATCTTCCTTCGGCTATGAAGAAGTATCATCACTTAAACTAAACGAGCTGCCTTAATGACAAATTGGAGCTACGATTATTGAGAAAAAATTCCGTGAAAAGAAATCTCTCTTGGATCAAACTCGAATCGAGTTTTATCAATAACTCAGTCTACTTGGTCAACGAAATTACATTCATTACATAGAAAATGCATGTAATGCATGACCAAGGTCCAGTGTGTAAGAAACATGGCATTCTATATAACAGTGGTGATCATGTTCCTTTTTTTTGAAGGTGAAAAAGATTCTTTGGTTCAAATAAGAATTATCATTTGTGCATGTGGATATGTGTAATCAAGATGAGAAATTTATCGGGCCCTTGTTTTATCCCTCCAAGTCCAGAACTCTCAAGATGACGAGGTTTCAAGTCTCTGAGACTTTTTCATCTCGCCGTTGATCAAATCTGTTGATATAACGATAACATTTGTCGTGAAAGTAAATTCAATTTCTAAATGTTGAATGAACAATGTACTCGTTCAGACAGCATGAAGTGTAAGGTACCTCAAAACCTTTGAAATAAGTATTCGGCATCAATTCGAAGACTCAACTCAGAAAAATCATGAGTAGGCGTGATCCTTATCTTTGGATGGCTTTCATTTCATCTCATTCTTAGAGACTACTTTTCAAAATGTTCAAGACAAGAAGAACCAGAAGGTCTCAGTTGACACAGGTCTTGAGTTGAATGATTGTACAGGCCCTGTACGGAGCCATTGCATTCCAATGAAATCATTGGAATTACCACAAAATTTTTTCCAAATAGATATGTATCGGGATCTTCTTTGATTTCTCGGAACCTCCTAAAAGGTTTTAAAATTAGGTTTTTGGTTGTTTGCGTCAAGAAATGAAGCTAGTGGATGGGTCACTGATTCTATTTCCTACACAGCTGACCATAAAAATGGCCAATATACGGGTGTGAGCCGGTATTTCCACTCTTGTATCGAAGTTGTAGATTATAAACAAGGTACGGCTATTATCGTCACGGGGATTGTACTTCCGCGAGTGGTACGGGGAAAAATATCTGTGATTTTCCAAAACTGCTCGACGAGTAAAGTGTGAGTACTATTCTTTCATATTACGGGGATAAAGAGCGAATTCTCTTTTTCGAGCTAAGGTGCAAATAGACGATTATAGCCTCAGTACAACAATGCTGAGAAATAACATTCCGACAAATGTGACTGCATCGCGGTAATTCTATTATGACTCTCACGTCCATTTCATTAAAAATATTGTAGAAGCGATCCATTCTAGTCGAAGATGAATTCATACTTATCGTGAGACGAATCGGGCTCGTCTGGTGGTCATCAAAAAGCATGCAAAAAGGTCAAAAAAGTACCTCTCACTATTTGCGCATTTTGTTTCTCAAGAACTGTAATAATTATGTGAATTCTCATAGTAATAACTGTGATAATTGTGTAAAAAGTCGATCTTACTGATTCGAAAAATCATCCGAGAAAATAGAAACATAATGCAAGAATGCATCAACAAACATTTCGACTCGAAATTCTCGTAAATATGGAAGATCATCTATATATCCTAGGCGATTACAGTGGTAACCATCGGACCACCTTCAAAATGATGGACTGATTCCATGCCTCACTTGAAGCTTTCTGTCTGAATAAGTATGATTTCGCACTGCAGTACCATGGCTCGCCGAAAGGGGAAATCTGAAAGAATTACAGTACCGTGCCCGTCTTGCATTTGCGAGTTTTCTCACTTCCGGTAGATTCCTCGGTACAACGTGACTGAGCTAAATCGGTTGATTCTTCTAAAACTTCGCAAATTCATCCACGCGCTTGTTCTAAATATCAGCCAGACTCTAAAGAAGCGTCACGTTGAACTATTGTAAGCATCTGATGAGTGAAAATTGAGGTACCAACTTTCGAAGACCAAGAAAACTGTATTATTTGTAAACTATCCACGACTTCATGCTGAAAATTGATCAGTACTTTTACCCAGACTAACCAGGCTCAGTGATATAGTAAATTTTTAGATATCATATTTTTTATTAATATGTGAAACTGAGTCAAAAACTGATCGGATTTTGTAATCCATCGACAAGTGCGCTATCTTATGATATTGCGGGTGAAAGCGCTAGAAATACAAGTGCCCGTAACTTGGCTTATAGGTCTAAGCGCACAAAAATATTATTGAGCCCCATTTGCATCAGAATGTGTTTGGCTAGCAAACCCTGTAAAAATCTGATCGTTACAATACGTTTACAGATCTCGTACAAATCTTGATTCTTATCTCCGTCTCAAAACTTGAATCAAAGAGAAAACTTCCATCTCGAAAATTCTTATGGCACTCATTTCAAGATCTGTCACAACTGAGTCTTCGTTTCGCCGTTATTAATGAGGTGATTACCTAAGAAAATCGAAAATGATTCTCACTCAAATGAGACCATAATAATGCCGCCAGAAACAAGAAAGCCGGCAACTTCGCCCTAAAAATTTGAAAAAATCGGCTTTTCAAATCTTCACTTGTCCTTGAATTTGAAAAAAACATCCCCTCATTCACTGCTAAAATAATCAGAAAACGATTCTCTATCGACTCTGTGGACATGTAATGATATCCGGTTGACAGAAATCACAATAGCTCAGAATCGCGGACGGATGAACGTTTTTGTAGTTACGGACACTCTTGCTTGTGGTGGCAGAATATTGGCATGTTTACGTGAACGCCGAGAGAAATGATTGTTTCAATCATTCTAACTAAAAACTGCCTCGTTTCAATACGGTTTTAGGGTTCTCCCGATGAAAAATCATTATGGCCCAGTGCTCGCACGGCCATTTCGAATGCAGAGGACCCATTCCATGCAGGAATGCACGGAATGGGTGTACGCGCCCAGGGCAATAATGCACTATTTAAAACACCCATTATCAGAAGATGTTTGGACTCGAACTCATCTTCTGTTTCCTAGATAATTATCTTGTTCACAAGTAACAAGGTGCATCTGAACAATAAGAGGTGAACAGATATTGAGAACTAAAGAGAGCTTGACAAAATTCAGATCCAAGTGTCTGCTGTGATCTAAACATCTCTATCAATCATGAAGTTGATGATCATGATACAGTATATAAATTGATAGTTATTTATTATACCAATGTAAAAAAAACACTCATTCTCCTCAACAATCATTTGCTCACCTTCATCAGAACTATGAGGCTGACCATATTAGGCTTGCAAGCACTTGTAAATAGTGCCCAGCAATTGTGCTATTTTTTAGTATTTATCTTTTACATTTCTCAACTATTATTTCAAGAATAGTTTATCACATTTGAATCTTTGTCACAGATTGAATTGAAAGAGAAGCACGTAACATTATGCCTCGCCAACCGGCTTAAACAATAAATATATCCGTAAAAAATATAGTTCTATGGATTATCAAGCCTGTAAAATTGGCGTAAGCGTATCAACAATTTTAGAAGGTGCAGTGAATTACTTCGAGAAATGAATTGTTTGACGCCGAAAGTTTCGCCAAAAATTTAATCGGGTAGTAAAGTTACAATGCCAAATCTATACGAGAAAACTTGGCATTCTAACTTTTCTCACCTGGCAAGGATCCAAGCTCTTTTCATTGAATAAGCTGAATTAAATTTAGAAAAAAACTGTCGATTCCTAAAGGTAATCAATTTTGATTGATTTGCAATTTTGAAGAAGTAATTTAACCCTCACTCGTTTTTCCACGTTACATGCTTCTCTTTCACGAAAAAACTGAAACTGATCAAGGAAAGCAATGCTTCAGAAAATTTTGACATCAATTTTGAATTTTGACACATTCACATTAGTACTAGTGATTATAGTCTAGAGATGAGAGTTCTCATCTTTAGGTAAAACATATTCAAAAATATTATGGATGATTGTCTAAAAAACAAATCAACTCATGTTTCCAACTCAGTCACTCTGAAAATCGTAATAGCCTCGAAATTTTTACCAGGAGGGAAACAAACATAATATGAATGTAATACTTATCCTAATAGCTAATCTTCTATTCTAAGACAGCGAGAAAATCCTAAGACATGCAATTCGGAATATTCACCCATTTATCGTTAATAAACCTGAAATTTTTGCGATTTCCAAGATGCATGTAGTTGGTATTTTTGACGGTAGCCTAAACATTTTGCTTCTGAATGTCTTGTGATTTTTACGCTCTTGTAACAATGGATTTGGTGCTATCTCGTTAACAGCTCCTCTTACCCTTCAGCTTTCAAAACACTTGAAAAAATTCATCTCTCTTATATTAATGGCTGGTAAAAATGGCTGGTCATTTCAATCTGACGCCACTATCGTTTGTAGAAAGTTCATTTGCAATAAATTCGTTTGTCAACTTACCAAAGCTGTCCCATTAAATATGTTCAACATTCAATCCTATCACCCAATGAATTACTCAATTGCCGTAACTAATAAAAAGGTGTGGTAACACCAACAATAATGTTGACATAGACGTCATATCGCAATTCCTCAAGAAAATGAATCAGTTAAGAAATATAACGTCAAGAAAATTAGGAAAACGTTCCCATAAGTAATGAATACTCAGTCATACATATATGATACAGAATAATTCAACCAAAAAAATATTAATTGGTTTTTATCAAACACAACAAAGCGGGTACTTCAACACTGTTCCTAAGATTTGAATAAACGTTTCGCAAGGTACCCGCCTACACAAATTAGGCAAGATTATCAGTGCGATTCCGTCACAAGTTTTGAAAACAATCGATGATAAACGCCTTGAATCTTTACCGTCAAATGTAAACACGATTTCAGCAATTCGTGATAAGATACCAAACTTACATTGCTCTGCTTCACAATTCTTCATGGGTGGATTCTGACTGTTTGATAATTAACTTGATAATGAATGCATTTCATTATCAAGAGGTTACAACAAGAACTCCTCGCGACGCAGTGTTAGTCTTTGCTCATCTTATAGTCTGCGGGTATTTTTCTAAATATCTAATGGTTCTCTTTTAATGATGCCGTTTCTTCTTAAAACCTATAACAAAAGTCAAATGTAATGAGTCCAAGAGGATTGGAAAAGATGAGGGGCAAAGTCAAACTACGCACTTTTCTTAGATTTACCCTTGCTTGCTTTCCTCTTTTTTGATGCAGGAGATCCACCAAAATCAGTGATTTCTGACCCTAGACTCCCTAGTGTTGTCATTTGACGCTGGCGATGTTTTTCTTCTTTAGTAATTGGTAGTCGAGTCATGTAATTTTCTTCATATTCTACTTTTCTCTTGTTCTCTCGGCCAAAAATTGATTCGCTATTGCTGAAATCATTTGCATCTTCTGTTGGAGCATCTAAATATTCTTCTTTGAGTTCCCTTAAAATAGCTCCACTTATGTGAAGTCTGCGAGCTCTCTCACCAGCTTTTCGAATTTTATCAGCTACAGTTTCATCACCATCTACACACATGAATTAGAGTTATGAATACAAACGTCGCAATATATTCGCAAGAGTCGTAATTTTTTTCTTTAATTTAAAACAAAGAATCCGAGTAGAAGACATGTATTTTTTTGTTCTCACCATAATGAACTGCTGCCAGCTTAGGAGGTACATAAATCCCTGTTTTCTGTGTTGACCTGGCACCTTGAGCCGAATCATCTTCACTTTCTTCATCTTCATCAGTTCCATCCATTTTCTCAATCAAAGCATCAGGATTTGGTTTGAAATTGATAGGATCATCACTGTTGATAGTACCAGTAACTGCAGTTTTCACAAGCTTGTCAATCTGATATTTAAGTTTGTGATCAATTGGCCTTATTTTCTCCAGTACTGTTCTTATTTCAATCAAGCGATCAATAGATGGATCACCATCAATTTGTTCGCCTGAGCACTTTCTTAAAACAATATAGGTCAAATTTATGAGGTATGATAACAGCATGTGATATTTCATCTCTAGGAAGCTGAGACCCTTGTCTGTGGATATTTCTCCATTCCTGACTCTTGCAAGCATATTATCTACCAACTGATTTACTTGCACAACATTTTCATTCATTTCACCAAGCAAGCGAATCGCCTGTGGCAGATCTCGCTGCTCCATTTCATCTATAGCCTGAAACATGATTCAAGTTTTAGCACTAGACTATGTTAAGCAGTGTATAACCAATTTGGAAAGTAGGTGGTCTAGAAACAAAGGGCAATCAATTAGCACTGTCCTCGAATTTATTGAGAAGAAAAATCAAATCTGAAGACACATTCTTCAATAGTCGTGGAGGTTTCAATACATCTTGGTTGTCAGAAAATTTGTATGTATATCTAATTATTGTGGGTGAAAAATCGTTTCAGGTGCATTTGGTGAATAAGGACAATGTTCAAACTTTTTACTCAATTGAAAGAATTTACATATACTCCAGAAAGAGACCTCAAGTCTGAATCAATTTCAAATAAATGTTTTCTACATGATTTAATGTAGACAAAGTTGAGTTTAATTGTATAATTATTTATGTCATTTTGTCGAGCATATCGATTTTCTCTGTACCACAGCATCCAACTTCATAGAATGCTGATTTCAAGTCAGTACATAGAGAAAACATCTTTGTTGAAAATTTCGCTCAGAAACATCATCAAAACATTCAAAGAAGCAATCTCTCCGGTTGAGCATCCTACTTCTATAAGATTTGAGATGAAAAAATGCCTGTCTGCTCTCAGGACGGAACGAACGAGAAAAAAGCGCAATAATCCGCTGCCATCTTTCCTATTTACTAATGGATGACAGCGGAAAAAAAACAATCGAAAAATTGCTCCGACGCAGTCCTTGGAGAAAAATTCGTCAGTCTAGCGTATTCGAGTGAAATAAAGCGGGATAACGTGTACACTGTGGCATCTTACCTGTACCATCTTTCTTGAATAAAAATTAATGCAACAAATACATATTAAACAACGCAACCCGTAATTAAACCGAACCCCACGTGGGAGGATGTTTTCCTCGCCGAGTACATTTTTTCGCTGGGGAAAGCCTCGTCAAGCGAGAGACTCATACTTCCGTTCTTTCTCTCTCTCTCTCACGCACACGGAGGCCACGGAGCTTTCTCGTCCTCAATGGTTAAAATTTAGTTTACCGTGCCTAAAATACCATTTATTGTTCTACATTGTCGGGTATATATACGATTGTTTATAATTAGGTCGTTTCTCACTTATTTGAATGAAAGCAGCTGATAAAATTAATGACTTCCGCAGCTTCCGTCTTTCAGCCTGTGGCGCAAAATTTGAATGGCGTAAATATGATACACTTAGATTGAAAATTATATTCATCTGATCTCTGTCAAAATTTGATGATGATTATGTACTGTCAATTTCTCTGATTTTTATTTAAATCATCGCTATTCACGAGATGAGAATTACCTTGCGCCCAGAATTAAGCTTCTGCATGAATTTATCATGCTCTGCAAAATAACAAATACAAAATCCTCTCTTCAGAAAAGTAATAGGTACTTCATCTGCAATCAAGGCATATATATAATATGTGAAGGGTGCTCAAAAAGTTTGTATGGGTGTACTTGAATATTTATTTCATTGATTCTCTACAATGAATTGATACTTAAAAAAGGGAAAATATATTGTTGTGCAATTAAAATTCCATAAGTATTGAGATTTTATCAAGCTTCGAAATTGAAATTTCTCTTTTAAAAATGACTCGAATTTTCTATGTTTGCAAGAATGTGAAAAAACGATAATAAAGATATGACTTTATAAGAAATTTGTTACGAAATTATTAGGAAATATTCAACGATTCTTATAAGTACTCTTGAAAATATTCTATAAATTTGTTCTCTCATTAAATTTTCTAGCCAAAGCTACGGACGCTATGGTGCATTCCATATTTAGGGTGAGTCAGAATCCAAACCCTCTCGGAAAAACTTGAACCCTAAATAAAAGACGTCCTCCTCAGTTGGTTGTATTAGTCACTCGGAGGTGTTGAGGTTAGTTGCTGGAGTTGCAATTCGTCGTGTCGTGTAAAGAAC
The DNA here is from genome assembly GCA_030522705.1 of Eretmocerus eremicus. NCBI lineage: Eukaryota > Metazoa > Arthropoda > Insecta > Hymenoptera > Aphelinidae > Eretmocerus > Eretmocerus eremicus. The sequence goes on along the minus strand of JAPYYZ010000186.1, from coordinate 5,912 downwards.
ACAGTGTAGTCAAGCGTGGATTCTTGAAAGTACACAAAACATGGATCCGAACATTTTTTGACGTGGAATGTTGCGTCGGAACCAAGATCTACATATAAAGCTGCTCAGAATATACAGAAGGAATAACGCTGTGGCGGGATTTCCTATTGGAAAATCATTGTAGAATGGTAAGTGGGAATTTTATATTTTTACAGTTTTGTTATTGTTTCATGAATTCTTGTAGAGCTGATATGAAAGTTAATTAGGGATAAACGCTTACATGCAAGATTAGAACACAGCTCTTTGAATGCCGAGAGCACAAATCTTAGAACAGCTTCTCACATTGATGATGTAGCTTGACTAAGTTCATGATCTTATTCATACCTTACAGAACAAGTTGAGGTGGAAATGGGCTTTCCCAGTGCTAATGATGTTGCTAATTGGAGTAGAAGGATTCTATGTGCCAGGTGTTGCACCTGTAGAATTCAAAAGAGGACAAAAGATAGATGTCAAAGCAGTTAAAATGACCAGTACACACACACAGTTACCATATGATTATTACTCATTGCCCTTCTGCCTCCCTAAGAATGGCACATTTCTGTACAAATCTGAAAACTTAGGGGAAATCTTGAGAGGAGACAGGTAATGAAGTGTATCTCAGTTCAATTCTGTAAAGAATATGTCTATCAATCAATATTCTCCAGGATAGTCAGTACTCCGTACGAAGTTGCGATGGAAGAGAATGTGGCCTGTCGTCTTCTATGTCACAGCCCCACAAACCCGATGACATGGACTGAAGAAAATTCTCTGCTCGTGATGGAACGCATTTTACATGAATATACTGTTCACTTGTAAGATTCTTCACCCTGCATCTTATGCATATCACTTCCATACCCCCTTGTCATGTCTAATGATTTTATTGTAGGTTGATTGATAATTTACCAGCAGCCACAAAAAAAATCCAAAGGGATAATACAGTTGTGTCTCATGGGTACCGCTTAGGTGGTGTAGATGGTAAACAAGCGTATATAAATAACTACTTGAAATTGAAGTTAAGTTACCACAAACATGGAGAGTGAGTACCTTTTTACTGAAGTCTTAAAGTTGTTAATGGATTTAATGGAACTTGACTAATCTATTTTCAATTATCTCTTTTAGAAATAAATTCCGTGTAGTTGGTTTTGAAGTTGAAGCCTTTTCGATTGATTACAACTCATTACAATTTGATGGAAATACTTGCAAAATCCCCACTAAGAACCCAAAACTTCAATATGTACACCCAAAGGGTACTCGAATATTGTTCATATACTCAGTTGAATGGAAAGAATCTGCTGTCAGTTGGGCAAGTAGATGGGACGTTTATCTGGGAATGAGTGATGTGGAAATCCATTGGTTTTCAATCATCGACTCTCTTATTGTAGTATGTTTCCTGTCAGGTAAGAAGTGCTCCTTCTACTCTCAGATTTTACTGAAAATCATCAACTTTTTCCTCACCCAAATGAGCTGAGAGCTTGGATGGCAATCACTATTGAGCAAATAGAAAGTCTTAGTATGACTTGAAGACTGATGAGTCTTTTTCTATAATGCACGAGTAATGAAGCTATAAGAGAATAAATGAGTGATTTCTGTTTTAACAAGGTATTCTGACAATGATCATCATCAGAACCTTGCGCAGAGATATTGCAAAATATAATGCAGGTGAATGCGATAGTCTTGCTGGTTTAGATGAAAGCATTGAAGAAACTGGTTGGAAACTTGTTCATGGAGATGTCTTTCGACCACCATCGAATTCTCGTCTGTTTGCAGCTGTTATTGGCAGTGGAATACAAATATTTTTCATGACGCTGATAACTATATGTAAGTTCTAGAATTCCGAAGAGCTGTATAAATCATGCACTATAATTTACTTGAACATTCTCTGATTTCTAGTTTTGGCCATGTTGGGGATGCTATCGCCAGCATCAAGAGGAGCTCTTGGCACATGTGCAATTTTTCTTTATGTCTTATCAGGACTTGTAGCTGGATACTTCTCTGCCAGATTGTACAAAACGATGCGAGGGAAAGAATGGAAAAAAGCAGCCATGCTGGTCAGTTTTAGTGAAAAGAACTTGATAACTAATGATGACAGAGATTCATCCGATTCAATAGATTTTCAGAACGTCATATTCATAAGCTTTGAGTTTAAAATCGACTTCTTGAAAAGGTTTTCATTTTCATCAATTCAATTAATGAATAGTTTAAATTCTAATTATTTAAAAATTAGGGTGAGTATCAGTTTAGTTACATTTGCTGATCCACGATAAAATCAGCATGTATGCTGAATTCATCGTGGATAAAACTACATTCGTCAAACTCGATCTCTGCACCCTGAAAATCTGTTAAAGTCTGCGGAGTTGCATCCAAGAATTTTTATAGAAACAAGCCCGGAAAACGCGTTTTTTCACGCCTCCTCGCCGGGTCTCATTCGTGAAAAAACGCATCTCCCAGCTTCTTCCCTATAAAATGTTTTAAACATCTTGTTGCATAAATGGGTCCTTTCTCGGACGAATGCTGAAAACGAACGAGAATAAAGGTATTTCCGCAACACGACCTATAATATACTATGATAGTAAATGAGTCGAGATGAGAAACTTGGAAAAAGTATCTTTAAGCTTTATGTCTCACCGCACAGCCGAACACCTGCACGCCATACGCGCCGAACTTATTATATTTATTTTACCCAAGTATCTCATTTCAACTCTATTTTTCATCAAAAATCTTTGAATACATTTCCGTACGTAAACATGGTTCGAGGTAGGTTTGAGGATCTCTGACGCAATCAGGGTGTAAGCTCAATCAATATTCCACAAATATTTCAGACAGATCTACACTCCTAGTTCTCGAATAATTTGAATCTCCGTGCTAGCACACATTGTTGGTCAAGCCCTACGCCATAGATGGGAAGTCACTTCAAAACGCTGAAATTTTTACCTTCTGAAATCTTAGTCATCAAGTTATCATAGTATTAGAGTCCATTAGATTCCAAGATAATTGTAAGTATCATCAAAATTCTTTATTATGTTTTAGACCGCGACATTGTACCCAGGGATAGTGTTTGGAACATGTTTCTTCTTGAACTTCTTCATTTGGGGAAAACATAGTTCAGGAGCTGTACCCTTTACTACAATGTTATCTCTTCTTTGCTTATGGTTTGGTATTTCTCTACCTCTTGTGTACCTTGGTTACTTTTTTGGATTTCGAAAGCAGCCATTCACTCATCCTGTCCGAACAAATCAAATCCCTCGTCAAGTACCGGATCAATTGTGGTACATGAATCCGATTCTTTGGTGAGTATCATTATCCAGTACAAGAATACTTTCAATGAGCTCGATGAATCGTTTCTGACTAATCTTGTCATTCTTTTCCAGCACATTCATGGCTGGAATTTTGCCGTTCGGAGCCGTGTTCATAGAACTGTTCTTCATCCTGACAGCTCTATGGGAAAATCAGTTTTACTATCTTTTTGGTTTTCTCTTCCTGGTGTTCTGCATCCTTGTTATATCGTGTTCACAGATTTCAATCGTCATGGTATACTTCCAGCTTTGTGGAGAGGTAAATAAAATTTTTTCTTTTCCCTACATTGAAGCTTCTATATCAAACATGTGAATTGTAGGACTATAGGTGGTGGTGGCGAAGTTTCATCGTCAGTGGAGGCTCAGCAGTTTATGTCTTGGCTTATTCCACTTTCTACTACTTGACTAAGTTGGAAATAGACGAACTTGTTCCAACACTCATGTACTTCAGTTACACAGCATTGATGGTGCTCACTTTCTGGTTGTTGACTGGAACAATTGGATTTTTCGCCGCTTACTCGTTCATCAGAAAAATTTATGCAGCAGTGAAAATAGACTAGTCAAAGACTTAGATATAGGCATTGATATTTTTTTGGCCAAAAGTTCGAATTACTTGTGGTTGACACTGTTGCAAATTTTCTAATTGGAAAAAGTGGCAATTGATGGCATTTTCCACGATTATATGCAGTGAGTGAAATCTTCATTGTAATTAGAAATTTTCAAATCTGTTTTACAAAGTTTCTTCATGTATTGATCTCTATTAAGTTTAATATGCTACGTAGTATTAAAATTGTAAATTTCTCAAAACGCAATTGTATAAATGAAAATTCAGTTGACTGAATGGGCTCATTCTGGTATTGCAACTGCGTAATGGGCATGTAAATAGGATATGTAAACTCTATGACGTTGTTGAGGCGATTCAATCATATAATTTATCTTGCACTCCTCATCATGTAGTTATCGTAGTTTGGCTTTATTCCACAGTTGATTTATAATCAAATTTGTGGTCAGTTTGTGTCCATGTGTCATTTCTTCTTTAAGCCATTCATCACGAAATTTCAGTTTTTAAATTTAGTGTTATCAATGCGATTTGCATCATTCATTGCGTAGTAAAGCTTAAATTATTAGCGATTTCAAAATGATTCTTCTATGTGTAAAACCTAGTAGGAATCAAAATGATTACATTACTTATTTAATGTTAAAAAATTATGCTTTAATCTTGGGGAGTTTCACAGATTCTTAATACTTGAAGCATGTACAGGATCCCACATATCACATTATACTTTCAAAAGCAAATATTACAGGATTTGACTAATCATCTAGATAGAAGGGTCAATTTATTCCACTGTGTAGTGAAAAAATGGATCAAAAATATTATCGCAAGACTGTTTCAATCCTTCATGGGAAATCAAAAGGTACATCACGGAATTGGTCGAAATACTGTCTAATGAAGCTTTTCAGTTCTGTAATGAACCCGGGTCTGCCAAACTTTATAAACTAGACGGATCGTGATACCAATGATGCTAAATATGTAGGTGTTTATAACTGTTGATTCAATAGGCATGTGACACTTTGAAACGGCATAGTTGTCAGGTGTAAAGATACCCTACAAAATTAATTATGTTGCTTATTTTATATTGAAAGGGAAAACTTACAGAACAAAAATATGAGAAGAATAAATCAACTGACCAACAAAAAAGATGGGTTGTCCTTATTTCGCCAACTGAATGATGGAACTGTCATTTCAAGGATATCTTCTCTGTGGACCTTGCTACACCCATGATGGGTGTGCCCATCAACAACAAGTCTTGGGTTCAGGATATCCAAGAGCTGTAAAATATTCAAAAATTAAGAAGAACTCCCGCGATATGAGTCACGATGTTGTGCGAAGTTGATAGCTCCTGAAATCCAACGAAAAAGGTCAAACAACTCAACTCCACGCAGATTCATTTAGTTTTTCGGCTGTCCAGAGTTAGCTATCATGTGTCCTGAATTCGAGCCTGAATTACCCGCAAATCGGAGGCAAACTAGTAACTTTTTTTCATATAAGGGTAAATGAGAATTTTAATTGTTAAATTTTAGCAGTGTCTCTTTTTGTCATCATTCTACAGAAGCTGAATGAATAGATGGTGCTCATTTATTGCCATAAACCGAAAGTTCGTCAAGAAGTTAACATCAGAATCGGCTCAATTTCTTGAAGAGTTCAGAATTCATTCATTTTATTCACGAGTGAAGAAAACTGATTCTCTCAAATCTCATAAAGTGAAGTTATTACTGAAGAGATGAGATTTATAATTCAAGTAGAAAAAATGAATGATTACCTATTCAATGATATCACCGGCACACAAAAAAAAAGTACTTGTACTTTTGATCAGACTCACCTTACTATATGTATTTTGGCCCGCTAAAACCGAATTCGAGCGCGGTTTTGCCCGCTGACCTCTTTTTTCCCCGGAAAACGAAATATTTTCAAAATTTTCAGCTACTTTTTTTCGTTTTCCGGGGAAAAAAGAGGTCAGCGGGCAAAACCGAGCCCAAATTCGGTTTCAGCGGGCTAAAATACATATAGTAAGGTGGGTCTGGTCAAAAGTACAAGTACTT
>JAPYYZ010000185.1:0-24336 GCA_030522705.1 Eretmocerus eremicus | reverse complement strand
CTCTCTCTCTCTCTCGCCTGTTGTTCGAGTGGGTGACAATCGCGCGTGGGACGAGCCGCCATTCGTCGCACTCATACAATGGGTCGCTGTTCTCGAGCTTATTGCGCGTCGAGTTTTGAAGTGCGTTCGCGTAACAATTCTTTCAAATTAATTTCAAGTGTGTAAAGAATCGAGAATACTGCCGCGATCAGAGTTCATCGATCCAAAGAGAAAATTCTCAGCTTTCTCCTGATTTATCGCCACTTTCCGAATGCCCGTTGCGAGAGAAGATGAAGAAACAAATTTTCCTTTTCGGGATTAGATACAAATGCCGTGTGCGCGAGGCCTGAGAGAACCGGACGCAATCACTTCACGAGGAAACATCGGCCTCGCGCTCTGGCGGCGTGACCGCCCAAAGTATATAACGGCCCGAACAAAAACAGGGCGGCGAGTGAAATATTCCCAACAGGCCTCCAGATGTCATCGGCCGGTTTGTTTCAGACGCCGCGATGCGCTCATTCGAGCCATGTGAGAGAGTATAGCGTTGGTCGCCTCGCGCTCGCTATCTTGGACATTTTTTGGCTGAGCGCGCGGACGATTGACGCGAAGAGAGAAACTCTGTGGATGCGAGAGGCTGCCCTCTTACTCAATCCATTGACGCTCGTCAATCGAAGTGAGATATAGAAATTGCAGCGCACATAACAGTGGCATGTTGCTAACGAAGAAAATTATCAAGACTCATTGTTCCCGATAATCTCGTTGCATAATGAGGAAACGCGCGAGATTCATTAATGCTTCGCCGCCGCGAAAAGAAAAGAGAGCGACCGACTTTTTGCATTCGCGATATCGGCCAATTACGTAATGCACCGCGTGTAGTGTGTCACTGTATCAGCAATTGCGTACGTTGCTCGTAACATTGGGACGAGTCTCAAGTTTATTGTTATTGCAGAATTTTCCGATCCATCTCGTGTGTTTATAGATAGGGGAAAGCCCCATTGACGTTCGGTAGATAGTTGCACTGAAATCAATTTTTCTCAGTCTTCTGCTGGCAGTTATCAATTGTGATGATCAGAGTTTTGTATACCATGTTGACTTTTTTTGTAAAAGTCTAGCGGATATTCAATCTTTTTTTTTTTTATCAAGGATCGAGTAAATTACCACCATAATCGCAGTATGTAATTTTCCATTTAGCATGCACATGAACTTGAACTAACGCACATGTCAAATAGGCTTATGGATTTATAATTCTGGCCGTGTGAATATTTTCATAAAAATTACGCACCCAAAATATTGCTACAAAGAAAGTATAGAAGACATTGGTGCAACTGATCAGTTGAATCTGACGGTTGCGAGTTGATATTCGCAGAGAGTATGCATTTTACGCATGATGAATCGCGTGATTGATGATTCAAGCTGGGATAATTTTTTTTGCTCGATCATCTATCACGCGCTCGCTATTATACAGATTGGGAATATTATAGAATGGTATCATTCGGTTGTGATACCGAGGGAGTTAATCTTCTATCCATCCCCTCTCCGACTAGTTTGCATTTACGCTGCGTGCAGCATGACTTTATCGAGAGAGGTCGAATGTTCCAGTCACGCTTACAAGACTGATAAATCATGCGCTGAAACAATGTTGCGCTCCTATCGCGAATTCACGCTTGATGCATTAAATTGTCAGATACATGCGACCGATTGCAATGAGCATAGATTTTGATTCGAGAACATTCGCGATTGATGATTCGATACATCTCTCAGAATTGGGAGGATTTGATTTCAAATAGAGCGCAGTATGCCAAGAGTGTCCCAACGAATCGTTTCCCCTCGCGGGATGACGATTTTTTTGTGAAAGAGAGAACAAAATCTCGCGTCGGCTTTCACAGCTGGGAATCATTAAAGTTGACTCCACAGTCTGACGACTTCCTCCCGGTGCCACAATGGGAATGTGTTTTTTGAGAGGAGGAACAAGGCAGAGCGTAGCGGAGCAGCGACAGCAGCATCTGCTTTGGCTCAAATGACGCGTATCGCTGAGAAAATGTCCTGGCTCTGGCGGCTCACAATGACAAAGTGTGAAAATCTCCTGCTGAGGGATATCCACCCCCCTCTCACGTGTAGGATAACACGCGTTCTCAATTTTCAAAATACTTGACTGTTGAATTTATCGAACTCTCCCATGGATTGATTTGTCTCGATGGATTCAACTATCGCTAACTAATTCAGACTTTCAGAATTGACAAGGGTAAAAATAGAAATCTACGACAAGGCTCGCATTCTGCAAATAACGCAGTTTCGAATAATCAGAGCAGTTGTTTTCTTGCTCTTGGAGAATTCTAGATGTACAGCAGAGCTCATGGAAATGAGAGGCGGGAAAGAGGAAGTTGAAAAAGAGAGAAGCGGCGGCGGGGGTGGCGCAGCTCGGTGCATGCCAGAAGCTTGGCCAGAAGAGAGAAGAGCTGCAGAGGCTAGGCGAGTCGACAAGATGACAAAGTTGGCAAAGAAAAAGCGCTGGCGGAGGGGTGGCGAGGGGGGAAGTGGGACGAGCTGCGCTGCTCGGGTTGTGCGGGGGGAGGTCTGAGGCAGCGCTAGAGCAGGACGCCGAGGTATCGTTAGTATTCTTTATGGAGGCGGCCGAAGGGGCAGAGAGGGCCTGGCGATGCGCTCTACATAATGGAGTCGCGCGCTCTTCTTTTGAGCTCTGCGTTGATCTCTTGTTTATTTATGAAGTGCGAGCTGGGCCGCGCTCTTATCCACGCATCCAAGAGCCATAGTTTTTCCCGAGCGCCGGCCAGGTATGATGGAACGGAGCTAGGCGTCATTTCTTCCTGCGGTGACGTCGTAAAGATCTAGATGTTGCGGAAGTACGCGCGCAAGCTCCGTCTCCGCCCCGCCGCCGCGCTCTCTTCCTTCCCCGGTATACTTCACATCCGCACAAACAAAACTCGGAAATTTCCAGAACTTGCTTTCTTCCAAGCTGCCGGCCAAAGTTCGTCGCTGCGAGCTTTCGATCGATCGGGTCCGGCGTAACTTGGTTTCGGAGAAGAGACCGAGCGAGCGCGCTCACCCTGCATTGCACCGAGCAGAACAGCGCGAGAGATGGAGAAGGCAGAGAGGATAAAAGGGGCCCCGGGGGTAAGTGCTGCCTCTCTGCCCACTTGGCTCTGACGTGCGGTGCTGCCCGATGCACTGTACGGTCGCTCTGTGCAGCAGTAGCCGTGATTACCTTAATGGCAGTTGCGGAGAGAGCCGATGTGCTACTGCAGCCGCGCATTTCCGAGCGTCCACGCAGGTCGTCGTCGCTGCACTCAGCCCCGACCACTCTGCGATCGGGCCGATTTTTGTACCGCGATTCTCTCTCTCGTTTTCTCAGAGCGCGCTGTCGTTTTGATTTATCGTTGGCGCGGAGAATAAGAGGTGAGCGCAGCGGCTCAATAGAGCGATTCTTCGCCCGGCAATTTCGTTTGAATGCGAGTATGCGTATCGGGCGCTGCCCTATCTTGGGAGCCGACGCTGTCGAGGGCAGTGGCGAGAGCTCGGGAGGAGGAGTGCGATTCGCGGGCTGCGGCAGCTCCTCTTCCTACACTCGAGCGGGATACCAATTACGCGCGTAACTCGGCTCCCGATTGCCACCGTGCGCTGCCTCCCAACAGGCGAATCGGTCCCGTGTATCGCTGCTATGTATAGCAGTATTGCAGAAAGATGCCGGTGAGAGAGCACATCTCGCGAGCTACTGTCTTTCTTTTGTTTGGCGATGGTGACGGCGCAGGAGATACGTGGACTGCAATTACTGCGGATCGCAGGCTACCTTTGAAAATAGACTTTGGCTCTGTGCGCGTGTTTTGCTGTGCGGCATACGCTAATCAGAAAGGGGTTGCCTTGCGACAGCAAGCTTTTTCGAGCTTTTTTCATTTTTGGAGCTGGGCCTCTTAAAAAACATACAAAAAGGAGGCCTCACGTACATAGAGGAACATCATGTTTATCCAAAGCGTGGAAATTTGAGGTGAAAGTAAATGCAACAGCTGTCAATGTTGAAAGCCGATTTTGATCGGGAAAAATTTTCAGAGCTCAATTTTCTCGATAAATATCGAGCGTTGCGTTCGAGTGCGTTATTGTTTTGACCTTTCGGATCTGATGAAGTGAGTGCGTTCTGCGAATATCTCTATGGTCATGCATCAAAAACCGAAAAATTCACGTCATCCGATCGAATAAACATCCAATATCTTACACACTGTTTTTACACTGACTCATATATTTGGCGGAAAAGTGTGGAAACCTTGGGTGAGAAAAATTTGGGATATTATGGCATCGAGACAGATTTTTCCACACCTTTGCCACTGATAATCCGTGATTTTCTGATGAAATGTTTGTACCACTTTTCTCAGAAAGCTATATCCAGACGAATAATGTACAAGTATTGTAAGTCAGAGTATTGATCTCGATTCGTGCGTTGGTGATTGATTATCACGCATGTGTTTTGAGAGACTTCAAAAGTAGATTCGTCGAAACGTAGATCGCGCATGAAACGGGACGCAGACGCAAAGACAGAGGAGCTACGAAGAAACAAAGAGGCGAGGGGTACGTATTATGGTGGCGCAGATGCGATCGGCAGCCACTATATGTTGGGGCCGATCAGAGAAGAGCCGGCCGCACCGGTGGGCCATGTGTTTAGCATCAAGTTGCTCTCGGAAAGCTCATCGTCTCTACTACATACGGCATATCCTCCGCTCGACTCCGCAGCATCTCACAACTTCCAGCGCGGTCCATCGGCTACATCCGAAAGTCGCGGTTCCAGCTGCGCATCGCCTCTTGTCTTCTCCCACACGCTCCGGTTGGAGGCTTTTGTGCGGCCTCCCCGCGTCCCATTCACGCGATTCTCCTTCTGCGAATATCGGCCGTGGCGAGCGAGATGCAAAAACAATTAGCGGCTCTGTGTTTTCCCACACGCGCTCGGCCCGTCGTCGATTCTTTGAACTTTGGCAGCGCCTGTCAAAGACGGAGGCGCGATTTATTGGTGTATGGTGATAGCGTTACGTTTGGCCGCGCGCGCTCCCTCTCGCCCTCGCTCTCGCCTCTTTATATTCGCAGGATCAACTTCCTCGCGATGGAGTTCCCTCGCCGAGCCGGTGGCCACTTGTCTGCTTCTCAAGATTCGCGAAAGCCACTCTAATCATAGGTCGAATTTGCATGCCGAAGCTCTTTGAAAATTCCATTCTGTCCCGGGCTACCCTTTCTATCTCGTTCCTAGGCTCACTCTTTTGATGGGGCTGGTAAGATACTTGAATATATATGTGCTCGTATCAATAGTTACGCATTCCGAATATCACGAAACTGATTCGTTGAATCTTGAGGACAGTAAGTGTCTATTCCCAAATCCCGAGAGGAAACAACTAATAATTGTCTCGTAAAATCTCATTCGAAGAACTCACGGACTGATGGCGATTCATTTCAATTGACCATATTTTTTGGCGATTTTAGAGACTAGAATGAAACAAGCATCAAGTGAATATCAAAATTTCATATAAATCACGGAGAATTAGAGTAAAGAAATTTCCAGGAAGGATTTTTGAAGAATATCCGAAATTGTGAATTTGAACCCCAGGAAATTGAATTTGTACCAATCCAAGATCACCAAGTTGATCCTCATTGAGCTCGATTTCCCAAAAATGTTCATTTTCATCGACTTGCGCGAGCGCGGGGATCGCTCGAGTTTTGAAAAGATCCTACGTTCGGATGGAAGGGTTTTGTTTGTTGCACATCTTACAAGGTTTTTCGGATGAATATCACATTGGCAAGCACATAAAGTTTTGTGAAATTTGATGGAATTACTATCATGAATTGTCTTTATCGTCTACAGAATAACTCAATCACAATTGTCTCGATTCTGATTTGAAAAGTCATGACGAAAATTAAAATTCGTAAGGTTCTTTACACCTTTGCATCGAAAAATTTTTCATCGATTTCCGCACTTTTAGTGATAATTTCTGGCTCGCGTCGAATGCCAGAATTCTCACGAGGATTCGGTATCCGGCTTGCGTGAGCGTCAAACGCTATTTTTGATCGTCTGTTCTGGGAAAACAAATCGGGAAGAACTGTGTGAAAATGACACTTTCTCAAGCCAGACGATCAAAAGCAGTATAGAAATTCTATGCAGAAACTTTGGTAGATTCCCGGACAAAGAAATCACTTGAAAATCATTCAAAAGCTTTTTGTGGATTATTTTAGGAATCCGTGTTGATTTTCCTGTTAGTAATTGCAAAATTCTTGGTTCTGGTGATGCAGAATGTAAACTTATGGTTGATATTTTTTTTGAAGCATCTGATTCCACCAACTCGAGTGATGATTCTGATTAAAAAGAGAGGAGTGGAAAATGAACATTCGGAAGTTTCAGAGATTTTTCCCATGTAGTTCTCCGTGAAGAAGACTGAGGAAATCCTCAACAGCTTACATTTGATTGCCCTCAAGTACCCAGCTCGATTTTTAAACAAAATTTTCAGTTCATTTACCACGTGAATTTTCCAACAGATTCTAATCATAATCTCTCAAGCGGACTCCATCAATTTCGATCAATTCACTCTAGCCAGTCATGGAAAGCTGAAGGCAACATTCAATGAAAACTTCTGCGGATCAAAATGTTTCCAAATGTCTGATAAAGTGCAGCAAATCCCGGAGTCGAATGCGTCAGCTGAATCGGACAATATCCGGAGGAAGGAAGCTCTTGGAGATGGGCGCGTGCGGTTGATGCTGTGTTATTGCTGCTGTCGGTCGAGTGCGCACACCTTACATCCGGCAGGAATTTCCGAGAGTCGTCTTTTTGAACAATTGCGCTCGCGTGGCGGCGTTCCCTCTTGGGTGATGACGTTTCCGAGAGGCTAAATGACATCCGCGAGATGAGAAGTGCGAGGTGCAGGCTGCTGCGGCGGTCCGTTGTGCATCTCAGAGCTTCTCTCGGCCGCGGAACATGGCGCGTGTGTGTATCATTAGAGGGGGGCGATCTAATAGCCGCGCGGAGCGAGATCGGCGAGAGCGACGACTCATTATATCGTCAGAATGACGCGTACGTGTGGGGGTCGGGGGGACAGGCGGAGGAATAAATGCGCCGGGCACAATGAAAAAGGAAGGCAGCGAGAGGGCGAGGGTTGAGCAACGTATGATCGAGCGCGAAGAAGCAGAGGAGAATCGCTCGCTCGGCAGAGTGAGAGAGGACAGGGGTTTGTTCATCCGGCCGCCGCTGTTGCTGCTTCTTAATTTTCTCGCGGAACAATCGCCGCTGCGCTACCGGTGCTCGCTCGCTCGCGAGGGCCGATTCGCGGGGCGTATACACATCGCCTATGTAATTCAGCGGAGCGCGGGGGTCGTTAGACCGCGGATGAATGCTGCACGTGCACAACAATTACTCTCTCTCTCTCAGGAGAGATCCTCTCCGCTCTCCTCTCCTCATCGCGAGAGCCAGCCTCCGCGCAGGAGCGCGCGTTACGGCAGAATATAATCGCGCGCCGAGGTGGCCAGGGTGTACGAGCCACGGCCTTGGTCGTGCGGAGCATAGAAGCGCAGGGCATTCATCCGCCGTCGCCTCTTTCCGCGGCGAAAAGCATCGTCCTTGCTCTTGAGTGATAGACTTTGTGCGGGAGTATGGGCAAATAGGCATTTTCAGGGTACAAACTTCTACACTATGAATAAATTTGACTTAAATTTTCGATGTAACCCAGTGGAATAATGGAAACATGGCGCCTGTCAAAAAAATTCATTGCTTCCAGTATTCGTCAATGAGTGAATCGAAAGTTCCTCTTTCGATTCGAATTCAAAGAAGAGCTTGCAAGCTCAACTGAGGTTTCTCCATTGATTTCTGCAAGCTCCTACAAGCCGCACGTAGTGCATTTCAATCCTCGCACTTGTACAAACGCGAGAGCAAGGCCGAGGCATTCGCTCACTCACCACGAACTTCCCCCCGATAATTTATCGCGAACGTATAAAGCTCAACAGGTATACGCACAGCGGGCCCATTGATCGCGTACGCGCAGCGCTCGGCGGCATCCACACCAGGAGCTGAAGCAGCCGAGACGCGGGCCCTCGGGGCAAAATACCGCTGGTCGCTCCTGCTGCAGCCGCTACCAGCGCGTCAATGGCTCTCGCGTCCGCGCGCGTATACTCGCGTGCTCAAAGGGGAATAATCGCATTGTCAGTGCGGCACGATGCGCGCCCGCGAGAAAGCTCCGCGCTGCACCATTAGCTCGCGCGCTATTCTCGCGAGCTCGGCATTCATCGCCCCTGGACACTGTACGCGATGCGCCCATTGTTCCCTCCTCCTGTTCATAGCCGATCCCCAGTCACCCCCCCCCCTCACCCCTATAACCTGCGCCGCAACACTTTGATTCGATTTGATTTAGCCCTTTTTCAGCCGCGAGAGGCGCATTGTTGCCCGCGGCAGCTCTGCGCGCCGAGCGAATCAACAAAGTGATGCGTGCCTCTAGCCCGCGATGAGGCTCGAGCTCCCGCTGACGAGCGACTGACGCGTGCACGGCCATCAATTACAGCTCACGGGAGTAGGTAGTGCTGCATGTATGCATAGAAATACCTGGCGAACGAGACAATGCCGGTTATTATGGCTCTTCGGGATGCGAGCTCACCACCAGGGGAGGCCACGACCTTCGGATAAATTTGGCTGAAAATGCGAGAGTAGTCTCCTTTCAGCACCAAAAGATGACATCCAAAGCTGCAAAGCCTAATGCTCATCATTTTTGAAATATAGCCAAGAGAATTTCTATTGCCCAATTTCTATTGCCCATGCGGGCCCGTGTTAGAAAGTGATATCTACAGGTAGATACCATCTTTTGGTGCCAGAAGGAGATTATCCCCAAAGTTTCAACGGAATTCGTGATCCGAAAGTCGTGGCCTTTCCTGGCTCGTTCTCAAAAAAGATTGCTATTCAAAAATGCCATTTTATAGGGTACACTGTGAAAAAGTGGTTGAAAATTCAATCAGAGAAGTAGACAACCTGGTTGAAAATTCAACCAGTGGTTGGAAGGAAATTTCACCCACTGGTTAAAAAAAAAACTTCAATTATGTGGGTGAATTTCCATTGCTTGAAGTTTTTTGCTCTACCACTGGTTGAAGTTTTTTTGTCAACCACTGGTTGAAGTTTTTCTGTCAACCATTGTTTGAACTTTCAACCACTGGTTGAAATTTTTTTGCCAACCACTGGTTGAATTTCAATTACGTGGGTGACATTTCACCCCGTTGTTTGACAACTTCAACCACTGGTTTACAAAAAAGATTTTTTTTTTTATCAACGCATTCTCAACCTCTTTTTCAGGTTATTTTGCAGGATCTGCAGTTTTGAATGGGTTCCGAACCACCGAAACCAATGGAAAGGCACTTATGAAAATTTACATTGGTGCCGGCCGGGAATCGAACCCTGGCCTTCTGCGTTGAAGGCCAGGAACTCTCATCCACTAAACCGCGATCGCTTCAAAAAAATTTCAATCAATGGTTGACGAAAAAACTTCCACCAGTGGTGGAAACTCAGGCAGTGGTTAATGTAAACACTTCAACTAGTGGTTGACAAAAAACTTAAACGAACGATTGAATGAAAAACTTCAACCAGTAGTTGAAGTTTTTGACCAAAATTTTTCAAGCGTAAGTAGTAAGTCTGTCTACATATGACATAAGAATCATAGTAGATATTTAACCTGCATCAATATTTGATTTCGTAACGGAGTGAAGCTGCATTGCTTCGAATTATAAGATTGGAATTCAAATATTTCAAGTTTGACTTCGCAGCCTGAAGATCAACTTTACATAAGCAAGGACATCCAATACTATTTGATACAGAAATATTTCAGATGAAAGACTACCGAATAGCCAAAAGAACCACTTTAGAACAGAATATAGCGTATCAGCTTCAAGCAGAAATAACTCTCATTATCGAAATCTTCAAGAGGACGAATCAAAGTATATCGTCATGAATGTGATGGTAATATCAGACGACCATTCTTCTTAGATTAATCACGAAGACAAAAGTCATGCACACAATCAATCTTCTATAAAAAATCGTCAAAAATGGTCTGAGTGAATAGCCACACAAGTTGATCATCCTCCAAAATCTCAGTTCTCACATTGTTTGTTATGGCTTGGAAAGAGCTTCAAAATGAGCTTAGGTAGAGTCCAAAAGAGTTGAAAGTCCAAAAGATATTGAAATTTTAAGATTTCAGAATTATTTGCTGGGTGTCTTGAGGTTTTTGACCGGTAGTGTGAATCGCTTTAAAACAGGAAAACTATGCGTAGTTTTAGTAGACAAACTCATGGATGGAATTCTGACACCACACGTCTAGCAGGGCAAATTTTAATGTACGTATATAATTAGAGCCAGCCGATCAGAAATCGACAGTATCAATCCCTACAACTGCATAAAACGGGTAAAGGATAATTGTGAGGAAAAAGTTAAAAGCTTACAAAGAAAATCTTCACAATCCCATCTAGTTCTTCCTTCTCGAGCTGCGATACCATCTAATGAAAAGAAACGAATGAGTGTGGGAGGGAGTGAGAAATAATTTCCTTTTAGGTATCAGTTTTACTTATGGGATAATGCATTTGAAATTCCGAAAGAATTCACGCGAATGAGTCTCTGCATTTAAAAATAAAAAGAAAACGCCTTGTTGTTCATTTACAATCGGAACAATAACGAGTAGAGCGTGTGCTCACGAAGGATTTCAGCCATTGTATTAACTCGGTTTATAAATCAAAAGTTGAATTTTATGTGGAATATTTATGATTCCGAGCCTTGGTGCATACAATTCGATTGTCTTATCTTAGCTCCTCCGCCTCCTGCTCTATTATACGAGCGTATTATTGCTCGGCTAGAGTCTTATATAAAAAATCACGAAATGATAATGGTGTAAATGACATTGCATGAAAATATAATGAACACAAAAGTGTCAAGGTTGAATTTACACATCTTCCTTATCGCCGCCTCTGCCGAGAACGCGCCTGTGGCGCACCACATGTGCTGCCAGTAGACGTGATAATTACTGCCCTTGCGACGTTATTATAACAGTAATTAGCATCTAATTATGACGGGTGCTTTCTGTCTGCTGGCACACGATAATCTGCGAAGGTTTAGCCGCAATGAACTTGATTCCCGAGAAGCAAGATAGTCATCTCGTCCGTTATAATGCACCGACTGCTATCTAACTACTCCGGTTTTGTTATTCACTCGGCTGATGAAGTGCGAGAATCTTCTGCATGCTGATAACAAAAGTGTTAGATAAACATAATTATAAATACCCCATTCACAGCTAAGGGGGCGTGTAATTTTCTTTAATGAGCATCCAATTTTTCAAAAGTTAAAAGCGAGATTAGTTTAGTACGTCAAGTGATCATTCGGACTATCCCATTTGTAATTGGTTTCGAATAGGAGAGAAATGCCATTCATTCTACGATCAGCGATTAATTGTCACTGACCTTGACCTCCGAGAATAGAGATGCATCGACGAAGAAAAGTTGCATCTTCTCGTGATTACACGAGTACCAATATCACCGCGTGTTATCGTCGATCAAACGAAAGTAAGGAGGGATGTTTCATATTTTTGTTGGAAGATAAACGATCTTTCAAAAAGAATTAGCATTTCCGAGATATTCAGTATGGCTCACACAATACTAAGATGGACAAAACTTGAAAAGTACCTTGTGAAAGTTGGATTGTATCCATGTTATGGTACCAGGGAAACCATTGGTGATAAGATGGTAAAATCCCTCCAGAGCAATCATGAGACACAGCTGACATAAATATAGTATGAAAATCCTAAGAGATTTAAACCATGTTGGATTTCATGGAAAGGCAGTTTTACTGTATATAATCACATCGAGATCATCAGTTCTTTGAAGTCTCGTTTTTTGCTTCTCATTTTAATTTAATCAAAATAATCGCTACGGCAACATTTTTCGGTTGCAGTACTAGTTGCAAGTTAGACCAACCAATTTCCATAGGTCTTATGACCAGAACGCGTCGATAAGGGTTTGAGCCGTGTGCTCCTATGCATGTAATGGAGGTTTCATGTTGCAGTTGCGTGGACACCCTGTTCTCCCCCCAAATGATTTCGAACATGTTCCGCAGCAATTTATTTCAGAAGAATATACTTGCATTAGATGGAATCTACGCGGAAAAGTTGCTGCGTCAATTCCCATGGTCGTAAAAGCAAAAAACGCGAGTCCTGATCCTGAACTGATCAAATCTGCAAATTTCCGCATTAATGCCCATATATATTGACGGAATCGCTACGAAAGTTTGATGACGGGCTCCATTCCAGGAACACACCTTGTACAATTGTCTCTTATACGTGTGGGGGATTAGAAAAGGTTGACTCAATTTCATGAAAGAATTTGAAGTTCACGAACATCAAAATTGGAATGACTATTCGGCTATTTGGTCGGAAATAAACTCCAGGGAGATGTCTCTGTCAACCTACACATGTCAGAGGAAGACATTGTTTATTTTAGTAAGGCATCGCGATTCACGTGGAAAAAAAACTGCCAGATGGCAAGTTTTATCTTCCTCCACCATCCAGATCCGTGAGATTGTAATCTGAGTAGGTTGTAGTCACTTTATGGGCTCGTAGACATTGAAAACGGTACGATCGCGATCTTCTGAAAACAATATTCTGTTTTTATTCAATATTCTCATGCCAGCGAAAAAACTATTCAAATTCTTCAACGACTTTTTCATAATTTCCAGGATAGAATATTGGAAATAATCGATGAGAAGTATCAAAGGCCTTGGTATCATCAAGATAGATGTGATATTGATTTTTTCACACGAATTTTTGCATCGATATCATCTACCAACGCCCTTCACGTTCTGGAACATGGGCTATATTCTCCAAGTACAAAATATTTTTATCCTCGTTTCAACAATTCCTCCATTTTTTCCACGTTCTCTCCGCGGGATCCATGATAAACGTGAAATTCTACGGGAGAGGTCAGCGACTCAAATAATGTAGCCCGCGCGGAGGAGTCTTTTACTTTTTTCTGCCGCAACAACACACACGAATCTCTCTGTTGGGGAAGAGAGGAACGAGAGGAAGCTCGCGAGAGTCCATCATTCTTTTTCAGCGGTAGCGAATACTATTTTAAAATAACAGAGCAGAGAGAGATGGCGAGAGCTCTCTCGCGCATATTCGTGCAGAGATATAGCTGCCGCCCTGTGCATGGCCCCAAGTCTCGACGTCGGGCATCAAGAGCAGAGCGAGGAACGAGAGAGCTGAGCCCGCGCAACACCGCCGCGAGAATAAAGAGGATTCGCATTCGCGCAGAGAGAGAGAGAGAGATGAGAGGGAAAGAGAGCAGGGGCGAGCGAGAGGGGCCGATATGTACATACTCTGAGAATGGCCCGGGCAATCGTAACGGATGCTCGCCGCGAAATGGGGCTGGGACCTTCATTGTGCAAATGGACTCGCGCTCTATACTCGCAGCTATCGACTGCGTTCTCTTTCATTTCTAATTAGACGAGCTCGAGATCGCGCATCCAAATGGCAGCGCGAACTGTGTGGAAAAAATCATGTTTGGCTTTTGACCTCTCCTCTGGAGGAGTTGCATCGGGTACAGGGAGAATATTGTTGGCATTTCTGAGATTGACGAACTCGCGAGTTTAATACGAATTCTGAGCAAGTGCTGGAGATGTCAGCTGTGAGGATTCCTGCCTCGTTCGTGACATATTGAGAATATTCTATCTTGATTTCTCTATACTCAGAACGAGTTAATCGGGCTCCCTGGAAAACTAGTTAGATGCTTCTGCGAGATGATAACAAGACGATGAAAAAAGTCTGGCGGGAAACTCGCGCTTATACAACCTTGTCCAATGCAGAAAAGCCGAGGATTCCTCAAAAGGCTGCTTCGAGAGCTGGCTTGATAGAACGCAAGGAATTCTGGGCTTACAAAAGTTCACATGGAGTCTTTACTCATACTGAAATGGTCAGAAGCAGCTTGTTAAAAATTTGCTGTTAGCTCTGTATCACAGGTCGACATTTCAATATACCTAAGTCTCCACTTTGACATCACACCTGTCGATTGGAGTATTCCAAAACAAAGATATTGAATTTCTTGTTAATCTTTAAGAATTTTGCTTGCATCTAAATGATATTTCGATGAAGACGACAGGGTTGTTCCTTTCTTGCAAGCAAATAGCGTACTCCGTATGAATTTGTGCCGTTACGAAGACCGCACGTCATATGTACTTTGTACGCGAAAAGAAAAGATGATAAGAGAGCAGCACAGCTAGAGAAGACGAGGTTTGGGACAGGGAAGAAGAGCTGGAGTCGATGAATAGGCGAGCGGAAGAGTGAAATAGAGAAAAAGAGAGGACTGAGGACGGCCGCGAGGCAATTCCCAGATGGAGAGAGTAGCTCGCGGCGGGCTACTCGCGCTCGGTTAAAACTGTCATAGAGACGGGCGTTGTGTGCTCAATGCGAATCTCGGCTTTTGTGCTCTTGATAATGACGTTATTAAATAAATATGTGTCCGCGTGTGACGAGCTTTGAGTACAGAGACGCGCACTGAAAAGCACAATGGTATTTTGATTGCCTCGAAATTTCGTGCGAGGCTCTAACAAGGCGACTGCTCCCAAGCAGCGACGATTTCGTTTGATAGCGAGCGCTAGAAGCGAAGCAGAGACTCTCGTCGTAATTTATAACGGAATATAATGCATGGCCGCGCAGGAATATCATCTTTCGCTCGAAATGCAGCATCGCGCGAGTTATACCTTTGATCTGAGAGACGACTACTCCTCGCTATTCTCAATTTCACAAAGACGACACCAGCTCGTTTGGGATTGTGAAATTCTTTCAAAATTGTGCACGTTCGCACACGGTTCAAGCAGAATTTTGCGATCCATTCAACGAGCTCCAACTAAAATGAGTTACGATCAATTTCATCGTATACAACGAGGTGTTTCTCCGACTTTCCCTGGAGTAGGCTGATTTTTCCCCGAGACCAGGAGACCCCCGGCACTAAACATTTTTAATCCTCGCGAACAATGGGTACGAGCGGCCAAGGTCTCGCCTCATCGAATCTCGGTTAGCAAAATTCGAGCGGGCAGAGCTCGCGACGAGGAGGAAGTGGCTGATGGGCAGCTCTGTCGCGCGTCACGGCCGCGCCGAGCTGTGAATCGCGCGAGAGAATAACACGAAGATTTGGCATTGAAGCCGAACAAAAGTGCACCTACATCGCCGTCATTGTCGTCGTCGTCGTCGTCTCGTACGAGTACATGAGCCGTGCACGCGCGCACCCACACGAGCGTCGCTTACTCGCACACCAGAGTATTAGTAGGTGATCCACGAGGAGGGTCGCGCCGAGGCACATGTGTCGCGAGATCTCTCGACAAAGGAGAGGACGAGTCCCCCCGCGTCGTCGCCCCGACACGTAGCCCAAAAGAGACGGCTCTTTTCACTAAACGCGCGCCAGAGACGATCGCGGCTGTTTAGGGCCGTCAAGTGGTCGCTTACTTGCGCTGCTAAGAATAAGACGCGCGCGAGCGGCGACAGCCGCAGCTCTCGAGTACAGCTTACGCGAGGCAATCTGAAAAATGCAAGGCCGACCGAGGGGCTGGTATCGAAAACTACTTGCCGTGAGCAGACAAAGGAGGCTGCAGATGCAAGAAGAGCTCTAATTAGTCGAAGACTGTAACGCCGAGGGTCGGGCGTGTCGAATTTTCAGAAGCTGTGCCCGAGAATAAAGATTCATCACTCGATTCATCACCAAGAGCGTCGATGTAAATTAAGTGCAAAATGAATTTTTGGTAATGATATGCGGTGCGACTGATCGAATTATCTTGAGGGGTTTGTTGCCGAGTCGATTTCATCCAGTTGCAATGCAGACAGGAAGTGACGCTGAAATGCTCGCAACTAGCTGTCCAATGGAATCTTGCAGCTCATAACCGTGAATAGGAATGAGCTCGGGAATGAGAGGTTGAAAACAATTTCGAAAAGAATTCACATGAATTAGACGACTTATTCCATCCTCAGTTGTATAACGTCACGCGACGAGATAGTGGTGGTAGTGGTACACGGTATCAGTAGTGTGACAGAAGCTGCCGCATCTGAGCACAGACGCGATAAGAGCGCCGCACGAGAGCGGATTGATTTATAGCTCGCGCAGTTATCATCGGCTTCCAGAATTACTCGGACATCACACTCCATAACCGCGCAACGCGCATTTGCCTCGATCGCGTGGGCCGCGGATTCGCAATCGCTCATAACTATACGCTCACTCTGCGGTTCATCACCGATGACGTGAGAGGGATGACATCGAGTTTGAATTTCGCGGTCACAGTAGCGCGCTCGAGGCAAGAGAAGTGGCAGGCCCGAAAAAGGCAAAAAAATCGGCTCCGGCTTCAAAGAGCGAGATCGAGAGTAGCGGGCAAAAGCTCGAGAACCGGCAGAGATGACTGGGTCATGAGCTCGGCTCCTCTGCTGCCCCCTCCCTTTTGCTCACTCCGCGCTGCGCGACCCCCGTCTGCGAGCTCGCCGGCCAGCACGTGGCGCGGCGATAATGTCGCTGTGCGGAGGTCGCCCGCTGCCCCTTCACCATGGACCCAGACTAGAGAGCACATGTTACATACGTCACACCGTATAGAGCTAGACCTGCGTAGCACATGGCCTCGCTCCGGGAAGCCCTACACGCACACGAGCATCCTTCCGCAAACACATGTACACGCGTGTGCTTCGAGGCTTGCGTAGAGACAGTTGTATTACCCCTATCGGCGAGGGGAGCGATTCTCTGCCCCGCGGGACAATAGCTGCGCGACATGTGTGATCTCGCCGTGAATGGGTAAGGGACGATTTCGTTGGACCTGTTGGACCCATGTCGAGCTAATCGGCGTTACTTTTCGATTATCGCTTTCTCTCGCGATTTAGCTGCGACGTGCATTCCAACGCCCGTGACCAATGCGATTTTTTTTCTAGCTCTGTAGAGCGAGCGTGCACAATCGACGGGCAATACAGAGCCGATCGTCTGTGCCAGAGATTTATTTGAATCTTGCGCCTTTTGCTAAACACGATTTATGAGTCAATCGATGGCTTGGAGATTCGAGGGGTGCCAAAAATAGTCGTTGTACGAGCAGAAGTATACTGACACTGCCACTGGGTCGCCTCTATAGAGACATATAAAATGCCTTCGTTTATTCATTTAGGAATCAACTTTTGATTCTTCGAAATTAGTCGGTTCTTGTGGTAGAAAAAAATATCGCTCTTTAACAACGATTTCCCGTTTATGTAGTCAGAACGGATACATAAAATTTCCTATATATTTATTCAATTTACGTTAGGTATACGTTGAAGTATGATAGGGGGGGACAACGAGTTGATCGAGTCGCACCGAAGAATCAAAGAAGAGACTTATTCTTTTGAGAAAAACTGAAAGTCATGCAGATTATTGATGAGATTGGCTGATGTCGCTCGTATACACGAGTTATGAGCTCTAAAGATGTCTTGGAAATCGTTCTTGCTTTCGTATAGCGTGATGTTTTTTCATCGGGACGCGTGTCACATTTCCACACATCATTTCCAAACACTGTCACGCCGTCCAACTTTGTTTCGTCTGCTGAATTTAGAATCGTATTATCATAATTTATGCGATCGCGAGACGCTTCCTGAAACGTCGTATTAGTCGACAAAACAGAGAGTAAGGCCAAATTCTATCCCAAAAAGAGAAATCGGATATCCACGAATCGAAATGTCATTCATCAACTCGGCGTCGAAATTAGTGACCAAGCTGCAAGAGGATGACATCTGAATGAAATAGCTTCGACGACAGTGTCTGCGAGAGGCTGCCGGCGCGGCTTGTGCGGTAAATGACGTTGCGCGAGGGTGGGCTCGCACTTCCTCTCGTCGCGATGCAAAAAATGAGCAAAAAGAAGTAAATAAGGTGCGTAAAAAATGCGTACGCTCGCTTGGCACCGGGCCACACTTCCTCTCTCTCTCTTCCTCTCTGCCTCTCGGTTCTTCAATTAAATATAGAGTACTCGAGCTCCCGAAGGCGCTGGCAACGCCAATCCACAGTTCCTGACACGCGTCAAAGTCGATCAACTGGAATTCGGTCGTGGAGATTCCTGCACACGTCACCTGCTATGCAACCGGCAACCTGCGCGCTCTCAAGAATTTCCATGGCCAATACGACGTGCGAGAGCTCGGCGAAGCTCGCAAGCTCGTTTTCGCGCGTCGCTCCGCTCGGGCCCATTCATAAAATCGCTCTCGAGCTTCGGCGGCTGTTGCGGGCTGCATCCGAGCGAGCTCGCGTTGGCTCACGAGCGTGTGACGGCGTTGAGTTTTGTAATATGAGCACGCACAGCCGGACGCCGGGTCGTCGAGCGCGTTATGAGAAATTGCCGCGGCTGTCGCGAATTTGGGTCTCCGTCCGCGAGCTTCGTGAAGTGCGCGCTATACGCTAGAGAGCTTTTGTTCGCGGAGCCGGGCGAGGAGAGGCGATAAAGCTTTCGCATCTCCATTAAGAGCTTCCAAGATGTTCGTTTCAAAATTCGCGCGTGAGTTATGCTTCGCATTTAGCGCGAGCCCGGTTTTGCGGATGATTGATAATAATTGCGCGGATGTGCGTGCGAAGCTTTCGGTGCTTGCGTGCGGGAAGCTGTAAGTAGCTGCGAAAACTACCGACCCAGGTTTGAGAGGGGACGTAATATAGCAACAAGTGATGGCCTCGAAATTAAGAAATACGTAACGTGATAATAAACAAGCTTGTGAAACACGCGATATCGCGAGATAATCGGGAAAGTTCTTCGAGAAGTTCCGCGTGTACAGGGAGGTGAGAGTTCAAGCGATTCCCACAGCTTGTTCCGCTATCGTGAGTTATACGACTGGAATTCGAAACTACAGCTACAAAACGCGCAACCGGTTTGCCACCGACAGAATATAGGCTCGTTGGATTGGTGCGAGAGCTCGGGCACCGGGTGCGGGCGACGGTGAACGAACGAGGCTCGAGCGACTGACCTTGCGCGGGGGCTCACATCATCTCGGGTGGTCCGGGCGACTGCCAGGGTGGCCGCTATGACGGCTTCCTCGGGTCGGCAGAGGGTGGCTAGGGGACCCAGCTCGCCTGGCGCAGCGACACTCGCACTGACGACGGCTCTGCGACGAACCGCGCACTCGCGAACTACTAATTTTCCTCCTTCACTTCGAATCGCTCTCCGGAATACGGCCCGACCGGGAGAATCGGCACGCGCACCGAGTTCGACTCGAGGCGTGCAAGGTGCAAGGCGTGCGTCGAGCGAGCGGAGCGGGACGACGTAAACTCGTAGGCGTACGCGCGCGGCGAGGCACGCACACACACTGGCGCTGGTCCGGCCGCCGACTGGCGATATCCGACTGCCGCAAGCTCTCTGGGCTGGCTCCCCTTCCGCGAGCCCGGCGCCGCGGCCGCACTCCCACTCCGCGGCCCGGCGCTGCGCGACTCCTCGCCGCCGCGTCCGACTGTGCACGCTGCGAGACTGCACGACGGCCGGGACGCATTGTCTACGCCCCTTCGCCAACGCCGACGAGGCTGGCTCCGCCCAGAGCCCCGTCTGCTCTCTCCCTCTGCCTCTGCCGCCTCGCGGATCGAGCGATCTCGGCGCGGCGGCCCGCGCAGCCACCGAGCCGCTTCCGGAGCTTGCAAGCTCCCGCGCCAGAAACGCCGTCGCAGCGGAGAGCTTTTCTTGCGGTGCAGCGACTCGCGAGATCGATGTCTGCGATGTGCGATGCGACGACCGTCCTGCGGTGCTCCGTCTCGACCGTGAAAGCTCGTCTCTGGGGTGAAGAGCTCGCTCGAGTGATTCCGCGATGTCTGCACCGGTTGCAAGGATAACAACAACGTCGTATGCGTCAGCGATCGATTCGAGTTCCGCGTCATGCTTCCGTCATCGCATCGATTGGACGATGGGCGCTCGTTGATTCTGACGCCGATCGGTGCGCGCGTCAGCGACTCAATTTTCCACCTGGGTTTCCCGTTGGCCCTTGTGTGTGCGCAGACAAATCCATATTGTACGCGTCGACGATATCGATTGTTTGCTTTGTGACGCGAGGCCCTTCCTGTGCGTCGACATTTCATTTCATCGATATGCACATTTCGATTTTGTGACGACACCCGCGGCGTAACGTCACACAACGGATCCATATATTGGTCAAATAAACGATACGCATCTCTCTTGTTAGCGCGACAAAGTCTGCTTGGGTATAGAGCCATCGCGCTTCTGATAACTTTACTCGAGATTTTAACTCACTCGTTTATGTGCGCCGGAAACGCTTGACCTGGATCGTGAGAAGCGAAAAAGCCCAAGCTACGCCAATCACGAGATATGGATCTTCAAAATCCCATCACAATCTAGTCGTATACGACTGTAGACAAGCTATACCTTTACCAATACCATGGTTTGTGGATAACCAACAAAATATTGAACCTCAGCAGAAATCAAGCGATTGGATTGTCTCCAATCCATCGCTAGCGATGTGCGAGATAAAGGGTCAATATTAACTTTTCATTGAACTCTATGGTGAATTCCCGGCGTTCGTTTTTTTGATTCTTGATATCTAAGGCATCGATCATAAGGTCAACCCTGATTTATTCTAAATGGGACTAGATAATTCAGATCCAAATAAAGGATCTCCTCGAAAAACGTCTCCATCTGAAGCTTGATTCGCTCGAGTTCTATATGAATTTGAATTATTTATTCAATTCTATATTATAATATAAGGTTGAATTGTGAGTAGTATGTCGTGTATGCACGCTAAAATCTTATTCCATTCACCTATACATACATGTTCATGATTTTTGTAAGTTGGTCAGAAGATCTACGGAACAGTTAACATGGATGAAAAAGCTTGAGATGAATCTGTAAACATTGTTCTATCCGAGTCGACCTGAGTCTATTATCTTGCGTGATAGGATAGAAAGAATTCCATGCAGGGCAGAAGCTAGAAATCAAAAGCAATATCTGATTTTCGTCGCAGATCAGTTTACTAGGCAGTTGTTCACCTTTGGCTCATTGAATTTGCTGAATATTTCGAATGCATTTTTTAATATACCTAAAGCCATAAGGAATAACTTTTGGACCTCGTACTAATGTGATAGGTCATAATTTTTACAAAAATCAGTACTTTTATACTTATATAAAAAGTTGATCGTATGGAAGAGTTTCTGGGAGTGTTGGTGCAGTAGTAAAAGGATTTTTTTCTTATGATAGTTCATCACGGAAAACATGAACACTAGCTAGAAAGAATGGATTGTAATCGGTTCGGTCGACCCATGAAAAATGACGGGTAGTTCTCAAAACGGGTAGATGTCAAAAGCATTTTTGTCATCTACTTATATAATTCGTCGAAATTCACAACGAGAATTATTGATCTGGCTGATAAATGGATCCTTGGATACAGTATTACTTCATTCACGTGAGTACTTGCGAGTGTACCTTTACAAGCCACGAAAGAAATGGTGTGGAAAAGTGTACTGTTACACACTCCACCCGGTCAGATCATTAGCATCAATGGCCTTATTAGGTGCATTTTTCTACAGTTTTTGACACTCTCTTGCTTAAGACTTCCATCATATAGTTTT
Organism: Eretmocerus eremicus; assembly: GCA_030522705.1. Taxonomy (NCBI): domain Eukaryota; kingdom Metazoa; phylum Arthropoda; class Insecta; order Hymenoptera; family Aphelinidae; genus Eretmocerus; species Eretmocerus eremicus. The sequence goes on along the minus strand of JAPYYZ010000185.1, from coordinate 2,772 downwards.
GTAACAATATACTAAATCGCATGTACACAATCTTTCGATCAGCGAAATCACACATTTCCCACCGTGGACATAGGCTTACAAACTCACAGGTATACAAACTAATGGTAATTCCACATCGACTCTCATACTCTGTCAAAACTTCCATCATCCAGGGCCCCAAATGGATGATCGCATTTGTTTTGAATGGTTTCGATCAACCTTTTCTCTCTGAATCTGTCTGGATTCTAAGCATCAACTAGTAAATGTTATCAAAAGAAACTCCTTTTCGGCATAAAAAATAACGTTCGAGGAACTTTTTTGTTGAGCCATCTTCCAGAATCTTAACAGTTTAAATCTTTACTATTTTCAGAGAGAACACCTATGGTTAGTTTGCCCAATTTTGTGATACCAAGCACCTTGTAACTCTAACTGCAGCACATACCAATATTTCTCATCGTACACTTTTCTCGAAGACTTGAACTTAGGTATAGAATGTTTTTGAATTCTTCATTCCTCAGGTTGGTGTTCGTAACTAACCTTGTTCTTAATCTGCAGGATTGCTGTATCTCATTTTCAGGGTTCGGTATGAACATCAGTTTGAGAGGTTAAAAATTCTAAACCGTTCAATTAATTGAAGTGTCGAGCGAGAGTCTACCGCAGTTAGAATTGAAGCTCACTCCATAAATCCTAAAATAGGCTGAAGAATATCTCACCACCTTGACTGGGGTTTGAGGTGTACACGATTTTCAGAAGAGTGGTTTTTTCTTTCTACTCCCATTTTTGAAAGCGTGACCCTGTTTCGTGATGCAAATTAATGAAAGGATTTCCCAATTATTAAATTCAACTCTAGCTGATGAAACTCGTCACATTTAATCAGTGGTGAGAGAATCTGAAGAATGCACCCAGGTGGGTCGCGTCTGGACCTGTGGGAACATGTTCAGTACGATTTTTCGGGGGAAATACGGAAAAGTGTGATTTTTGTCGTTTCCCACAACCATGCATAGTGATAAGTAATCCCAATACTTGGTAGAATTTCAACTGTTCTTGTTTCTGATTCTAAATATACTGTGATGATTACGGCCCTGATTCATTGTGAAAGTGTCTCAAAACAAAAGCATCTGAACCAGGATTATTAGTCATTACCTTATGACACGCTCTATTCTTTGATGAAAATGATCGGTTAACTTGGCCCTCACCTCTCATATAATAACCAGAGGCTCAAAGTAAATTGTTCAACTAATTTTGGAAAAGTAGTAAAATGCAATACAAGTTTATTTGACAAAGACATAATTTTGGTCGAACCAGATTAGTATTAGTGACAGTCTGCCTGCGCCTTATCAGCGTAAAAAATCCTATCAGAGAGGAAACTGACATTCTGAGATAATCAGGAATATGCTGATATTATCGCATTCAAATATAAGAAATCGCAATAGATAACATTCAGCATTTTTATTATGATAAAATCCAAATTCAATCTTGCAAATGTTCTCCTTCACTCTCGTTTAGTACAGTCTTTTGCTAAATTTGAAGGTGTTTGGTCTATTTTATGACGAATCTAATCGATCTCAATATACAGAGGATTTACATCCATGCCTAGAATAGTTAACTGGAGGCAAGGAGCTTGGTCTCAGTAAAAAAAGTCCCCTAAGATCACGAAACTACGTGGATATCTTAACTACATAATCAGAGCATGCGCTATTTGATTGGCAGAACGTTCTGGAGAGCAGGTCGATGGAGAGAGATATAACTTGACAAAATAAGGGATATTCATTGTATATGGAATATCAGCGAGCTCTCTGACTTTGATTGACTCACACAGAGAGAGTTATAAATACGATGATAGACAGCTAGTCGAAGTAGAGGTGATCCAGAGGAGACAGCAATTACTTCCCCTCTGCGCGGTTAGCTATTTTCGAAAAAAAATCTAACCGATACGGTGTATTAAAAATAGTATCCTCGCGATGTTTCTAATTGACCAATGCTACTACGCTGTTGCGACTTCTGTTTTCGAGGGTCAAGTACCTTTGTCAAGTAGAATTTTGTGCCGGAAAAGAAACAATCGTTGATTGACGCTACTCGTTATTGAATACCGCAACACTCGAAACGAGGAAGAATTGCCCGGAACACTGAAAAATACAGTATCCTCAATGAGACTCGTCGGTGCTCCAAGAGGAGCTACCAGGCCGTCCAAAGCATCGCGGCAGAGCTTGCACGGGCGAAAGGGTACGTCTGCGCGACGCTCGAGGCGGGGCCTCCGAGACAATGGGCTCACGCAGGAGAGGGAGGGGGGAGGGGGATGTCGCAAGCTCACGCGGCGGAGGAGCGATGCGCCTCGTCTGGATCGATCGCAGCCTCCGCAAGCTCTCTCTTGTGCAGGAGCGAGGCCGGGCCGCACAGGGCGGGCCGATCGATGCGCCGCTCCGGCCGGAGCGAGGGCAGGTGCGGGGCCGCGCATTGTCCATTGTCGCCGGGAGAGGAGACGCTGGCGCAGAGGCGGCGCCCGGGCCCGCGGGAGGGCCACCCTCCGCCAAGGGGCGAGCCAGCCAATGGGCTCCCTCCGCGCACCGAGCAAATCACAATGCGCATTGTTGTCGCCGTCGCGCCGCACTGCGCGCGCGCGCGATCTCGAGAGCCGTGTCCCCTTTCGCAGCGCGCCCGCGAGAAACTCGACGCCGCGGATGCATTGTCGGACGCCCACACCTGCGCACGAGCCGAGAGCGGCCTGCGTGGGAGTGCGCCACTCGGCCCGCCATTGTTCGCGACTAGCTCGTTTTCGCGCAAGCAGACAATTGG